>KN834865.1:13133-142079 GCA_000827265.1 Collybiopsis luxurians FD-317 M1
CGGGCATAGGCTACCCTCCCATAACCCTCTGTTTGCCTGTTGATATCCCTCTGATCGCCCACTGATCGCCCACTGATCGCCCATTGCTTTTCGCAGCCGTAAAATACCTTATATTACAAAGGGTAAATAGCCTGAGAAAGTAAATATATTTCAAAGGGAAAAGTGAATATATTATTTCGGGTCTATAAATGGTAAAAGTTCCATTTTTTCGGCGGCAATATTAGCGGCAATATAGATTATATACCCTAAGACATAAAGATGATTTATCTTAAGGGATATTTGACAATTATAATTAACTTTAACGGGCGGCATTGACATGGTAAAATATTTTCTTTTTCAAGGCATTTTACGGCTGAAAAAGGAAGCCAATATCAAAGGAAAAATTCACTCAATGTGCTTGGTAAAATTAATTATATTTCTTAGGCTTTTACGGCCGCTAGATACCAAATCAGTGGAGGTGATTTCAAATTGACCATCCGACTCTTGGTGGCAAAATAGATAGGTCAACTTATGCATCAAGTAGCTCCCTTCTGTAATTTGCTTTGACATATCTGGACTCATCCACAATGAGTTTCATACTGTACATGTGAGTTTGAGACTACAACCAATCGGGTAGAACTATTAGTGATCGACAGAAATAATTGGAGACGCACTACGGTGAAGCTGCGTTCTTATCATATTTTCATATTTTGGGAACTGAATTTGAAGGTTGGACAACAACCTTAGCTCAACGAGCTTTCGGTACCTCACATTTCCTCGTCTTTTCCACTTAAGAAACAAAAGAGACCGCTGAAACAAGCATGTCTGCAAGTAAGACCGTGTCGCAAGAATCCTGGGACTAGTGGTTCTATCTGGGGACCATTCTGAGTAACAAACACTTCCTTTGTCCATATATAAGATGAGTCGAAGCTAATCAATGCCAATGGACGATGAAACCCAACTTATACTGTAGTCGTGTTGACCGACGCACTCATAGAAGACCTCTGACGGTGCTGATTCTTTTGGCAGTCAGTTGGCATCAACTTTGGAAGCTGTCAGACTAGGTGCTTCTGGATCCACCACACTATTTGGGTTCCATATGTTCGAGTTTTTCTTGCGACGATTTTTATATTGTGCTTACATTTCGTAGAGTTATATTAGTTTACTTATAATTGGGAATGGTTGTTTCTTGGTATAGTAGGTTGGTATAAGGGGAGGACAGGATGAAGAAGGACAGGGAATCAGCAGAGGGGGATTAGTGGGGAGTGGAGATACATCGAAGGAAGTTCCGGGACTGAGAGAAGTTGATGGAGTCCTTAGATACGAATTCTTGGACTTTGTACATAGGTGTAGATAGGGATTGAGAACAGGGACGATTTTTTTACCCTCCCAGACTCTAGTATTTGCGTGAGGAGGCCCGACGAGGTCTCCAGTTAATTGATATATTTCGCTCTGCAATGACAGAGCAGTTCCTTGATACATATTTTCCCTACCTCCCATACCTCCATCCTTATCGCGTTCGGCTCTGCGAGACCGTTTACGCGTACTCCTTACATTCCAGCCTCGACCGTGAACCCTAAAGACCTTCCAAGGTCTCAGCTTCTCTTCCACAATACCTGGTTAGACTGGTCCTCCGAATGCAAAAAAGCATATACAAGCCCCATTATTGATACACTGGTGCCATCCATCCCGACTCTTGTCTTCGCGTTAAGGCTACTGTTCGTTACTAACCTGGCTACACCAAGCGAAAGTCGATGTGCCAGTAGGCAAGCAATAAAGGACTCAGAAGAGGATAACCTAGAGAGGTCAAGTTTTCTTTCGTCCTGGAACATGAATTTTAGTGGAGACAGCGGGTATCACGGGGCACAAAATGTTGAAAACAAAAGACAAACGCAAGCACAACTGATATCATATAACGCAATGTTAAGGACATACATTGAAATAATTATTGAGTGCACTATTACCACAGCTTTGAAGGATGGCGGTCTCTATGACACCTGAAATCTAATTTTCCAATGTCAAGCATGCTGCCACACTGTTGCAAAAATCTGATGAACTCGTCACGCTGGGCAATATCTTTCTCATTCGTCCAGAAACTCCTCTCGATAGTTCAGATTGGTTGCTCTGGCGGTGTGTACAGTACTGAACGAACGGGGAAAAACACATATTCAAAATCATCGGGAGCGGTGCATTCTTCTGAGTTGTGGATATCTGCAATCATAGGTCACAAAGTAAGAGACCAATACGGGAAGCTTTCGGTGTAACGCACTGAAAATTATTGGTACATTGGCTGTCGGAACTCCTTGTGCTATTTGCGGTGCCATGAATCATATTCCAACACATATTGAAAATGTACTAGCTCTTCATCTGGAGTCATGTTCGGAACGGTGAACCAGAGAGCACATGACTTTCTCAAACTCCCTACGTTTGAGCGCGTACCTTGGAGGCATTGTGATAAATTGAACGTTGAAAGGTAAGGCGGGCCAAGCGTGTGACACTACGCTCGCTTCCCCACGTTGCATGCCTGTCCCGACTCGCGCGACCCGCACCCTAACGTGATTGCATCTCCCCAATTCTTCGGCACATTTACACGGAAGAACATGTAGTGGAGTGATATGAGGCCTGATCTTATTGGCTCTTTCGGACACCTTACCCATGCTTGGCATATACTCCGGGGACATTGATATCGATGACACAGGACAAGAGCAATCGAATTTCTTCCGTGGCGAGTGTGTCGAATCTTTGGGGCTACAAGTAAAGACTACAATTTGAGCGTGGTACACGGGCACTGGTAATGCTACAGCTTTACTGTTTCGAACTGAACTTCCGAGTAGTGGTGGCAAGATAGGTAAGTCAACTTATGCTGTAAGTAGGTTCCTTTCTTGATTCGTCTTGTAGTTTTAACAGCCGCGGTAAACCTGTTACTTATAGTAGAAAAGTAAATGATATGCAGATGCATCTTGCCACAATCAATTTTTTACAGCGCTATCGGATTGCATACAACCGTTCCGGCGACTCAACATTACTGTATGTACCCGGCGATAGCAAGCTTGCGGATTTAGGGTCATTTACACAAAAAACCTTCCCGAGGCCAAGGTATCTAGATCTGCATCAGTAGACAAGAACACGAGCTTACAGCGCCTATAATAATATGAGATTTGGTGGCAAAACAGTGAGGTCTCAGGTACTATACAATAATAGTAGCCCGCTGTTGATTCCGGAACTTAGGGTTAGAGCTGCTGCGCTGAGCAGTATGCAGAAACCTCCCACTTTTTACAGCGTTGATTGCTCCCAATAGAACAATTCTTCATCATTACTGATGGAGAGGGGTTATGCAACCAAGGTCCGATTTCTGAAAGACCAGTTTGCCAGATTGCACGCAGTACGTACAAGGCGATAGTAAGTTCGTGGCTTCCCGTCGAAGAACGAGCCAGTCTATGGGCTGAGGGTTATTTCACACGACGCATTTTTCCCGAAGCTGAATATTGAAATCAGAATTAGTACGCATGCTTGCAGCGCCTACAGTAATTTCATGAATTGGTGGCAAAATACCATACTAGTGACGTACGCGGACCTTGGAGTATCTGCGCAGAGATGGTAAATGCTGCTATCTATGGACCGTGGTCATGTGATTTGTGGGTGCGTTGACAATCACATCTTTACAGTGTTAAGCTTCCTTATTCGACGGCGGTAAATCCTGGTGCCTGTGAATCTTCAGATCTTCAAAGAGACAACAAGTTTTGAAAACAAGGTAAGCGTGTCAGTTCCTTTATTTGACCTCATTCACACGAAAAAAAAAGATCTGAAGCTAGGATAGATAGATAGATATACGGCTCCGCCAGGGCGGGGTCCCGCGTGGGAACGGCCAGACCACTGTGCAGACCTCAGCGAGTTCAACCAACTCCAAGTCCAAACACCAGAGGGGAAGGTAGGCTGAGGCCCGGGGTAGTTGAGTAGTGAGTACATGCAAGAGCATGAGTATGTAAGTATTGATACCCGAGAGTAATGCCCATGTTATATTGCATCCAGAGGCTCCTCCTTTCCGTACGGGCCACTCCAATCGTCACCCGCCAGAAGGGTATTCGCCGTCGCCTCATCAAAGGAATCCAAGTTGTTCCTTGCCAGATGTTCTGCAAGGCAAATATCAGTGAACGAGAGCACGAGCTTGCAGTGTCCCGATCCCGCAAATAATTTTTTGTTTCTGTAACAGCTGTTTGAGAACAAGAATACTTACGAGTATGGAATGCCTTTCTGATTTAGAATCATCTTTTTGTATTCATTTTCTGTGGATTCTCCGCAAACCTGCGTCGAAATTCTCCATCTAGGAGCCTTTGAATGTTTGAGGATTTGCAGGGTTGTATATCATTGTACATTTGATTCTGACAAATTCCGTGTCAAACCTAAGCCGAGCGTACGTTCGGAAAAGCCCTACATTTTCCAAGCGTCATGTAGAGAAGGGCCGTTCCTGGGGTCGAAGCTCAGCATGGAAATCAAGGGAACTATAGGGTTTCATTGACTGAAGGTATGCCCATCCCGTGTATACTGATTACATCCCATAAGTCGCCTACCACATAGGGATTCTAGTCGGTTGGGAAGGGAACTACACTCAGACTACCATGTGCGAATCTGTTAGAAAAAGCATGGAAGGCTTCGATCTCGTACTGGCTATCATTATCAGACGGTCCAAATGAAGAGCAGGTTTATGATGGCTATGTCCATTCTCGGGAGGATGAACTTCTCGCTATAGCCACAATTGGAAATCATATTTCATACTGATCCTATCGTAAAGGGTGAAAAGGAAACCTTCAGGTTGGGATATGGCTCAGACGTTTACCATTTTTAAATTGGAGAGTTCGTGAAAAAGGCATTGCTTTGATTACGTTCCGATCTTATTGCTTCTGGCCGGGCACTCATCCCAGATGATCATGTCTGAAGGATGATACCTTAGTTGTGACCCAGATACCCTTTCTCCGGCGCCGTCCCTCCCAACCGTTGAGGTCGTGTTAGGATAATTGTTGGCAGACTCGGATAGCCTACGGGGAATTTGATATGCCTGCAGCTTCTGTTAGCAATAGAGGA
This sequence comes from Collybiopsis luxurians FD-317 M1, assembly GCA_000827265.1. NCBI lineage: Eukaryota > Fungi > Basidiomycota > Agaricomycetes > Agaricales > Omphalotaceae > Collybiopsis > Collybiopsis luxurians. Next base: position 18,192 of record KN834865.1, read on the forward strand.
AGAGGATAACCTTTGGTAGAATGATTAAGCTTTCTTTCTCCCAAGTTCATATATAATATCGCCTTGGGAGGTCTAGTTGAAATAGCAGACCAGTATTAGGGACATCACGGGGCATAAAATGTACGAAAACAAAGATGGCAATGACAAAGCGCAAGCAGCTGATATCCGAGAGAGTAATACGTTCAGATATCCGAACACAGAGAGTATTAGGAACATACATTGAAAAATAAATAACTATCGAACCCACTATTACAACAGCTCTGAAGGGTACAGGTCTCGATGGCACCTAAAATCCAGTGTTTCAACATCAAGCATGCCGCCACATTGTTGCAAAAGTTTGATGAATTCGTCCCGCTGCGCCACATCTTTCTCGTTCGCATTCCAAAGTTCTGGATGTTCTTCTCGATGGTTTGGATCATATTGCTCTGGAGATGTACAGGGTATTGAGCGAGTTGGGAAAAACAAATAGTTGAAATCGTCGAGATGGGTGAATTTTTCTGAGTTGCGGATGACTGCAATTATACGGCGTAAGTTCATTATATATGATAGTTTTCAGCGTAGCGTACTTATGAGAATGGGTACACTGGCTTTGGGGATTCCTTGTGCTATAAGTTTACGACGCCATGAATCATATGCGTGGACGTATTGAAATCGTATCATTTTTTCGTCTGGACCCATGTTTGGAGTAAGGGAGCACATGAGTTTAACAAACTCGTCGCGTTGGAGCGCGAATCCACTATAAGCCAGGTATTGAGACATTATTGAAGCAAGCGAGGAGATTCCGATGGTTTTGATAGGTCGCTTTGAGGAGAGTATGTAATCTGTGTCATGACATAAGCAATCCAAAAGAGGCAATTGATCGATCGGACGCTTTGGCCGCCACGTAGTTGGCTCTGAGACTACTGGAGCACAGTATTTATTTTCACGAGACTCCGATTAGTGTGCTCCCATAATTGAAGCCCCAGCCTTATTCCGATATCATCCTCCTCTAAATCCGAGCACTGCTTGCCCGTTGACTTGGTATATCTAACGTCAACTTCTCCACCTAACTCAGGGACTTGCTAACGCCCATGGACTACTTATGCTTATACAGTCCCCTCATTGCAGCTTCTACTTCGGAACCTTGCGGAAGGCATCTTATCGAAAATTAGGTTTCGCCACTGCTTGCGACGGAAGTAGAGCGGCTAACGTGCTCTCAGATGTACTTGCTTGTCGGGGGACACTGCTTCTTTTCGTAAGCATTGCGCTCCCTCAACGTTGTTCGGAACTGGCATCTATTCGTGAAGATGGCGATATGCACTTGAAGAATCCACGCTAGAACGCAAAGACCAGCTGAAAACAATTTTCGTTACTGTACATAAGTTTTAATTTACATATGTCCTTAACAACCGATTCGATTTGATACTTCTCCTTTTAAGAAAACTCAAACCCCCTCGTGACCCACTCCAAAATCTTCGGCGTCAAAGTCTGCCTCTCCCCAATCGGTCCATCCGCAACTTGAAAATCAAAGAACGGATCATTATGCACCCCACCTTCCTGCTCGAAATACTCGGCCTTCTCGTGCCAAGGCTTGATCTTCTCATCGAAGAACACCCTCCCGGCGTCTCTCAAGCATTCCGCCCCTCCAGTAGATACGAATACCCTTTCCACGACGTTCGGAAGACCTTGGTACCAGTCGGAAGGAGCGCGTATAGGGTCGAGGTACGGCATGTCGAGAGTAGGGCTGGCGGCACCGGCGAGAACGGTTTGGCCCCAGGTTAGGATGGAATCGGTGCTAATGACATCGCTGTCATTGCATTCTTCAAAGGAGGGGAGCTTCTTGACGCTAGGGCTTGATCCGACTCCGGTAAGGGACACCCATGGAGACATCATGTATGCTCCTCGGAGTTTCGTCCCGGAGGGGATGATAGGCGGAGAAAAGAGGGGATGAAGCATGACTGAGAGGACTTGAGAAACGAGGTTTCCTCCCGCAGAGTCACCGACGAGTTGGAGGTTCGACGGTTTGACTTTTTCAACGGAGAAAAGATGCTCCAGGGCTCGACAGGTTTGCCAAACTTGAGCAGGGAATTGGGCTACCGGAACCAAAGCTAGGTTGACACAAAAAATCCTTTTAATCCCCCAATTCGAATTGTGTATGGTTGAAGACTTACAATATGACATGATAGCGATGCCGACGTCCATACCTTGCTTCTCAAGTTCCAACTGGATGTACCGCCAGAATGAAATCGTGAATTCCTGGCATGGGAAGATATACGCGCCACCTATAAATGATCGATGATCACCGAAAGGAGGGCGTCTCGTCAGGCAAGAACATAACGAGAGCTATTCCAAGGAAATGGACACTCAACCGTGGCAGTAAAGCAGCATCTTCTCCGTCCTCTTAGGTCCTACCCAGAACAACTTACCCCCGTCTTCCAACTCCTCAATGAGAATCGGAAGGTTATGCTGTCTGGCCCAAGTGGAATAAACCGAGACGGAGGTACCCATGAAACGTTGCAGCTCCGCTCCGGACAAGGCATCCGTGAGGTACCGAAAGCTGGCATCTCCCCTAACACGCTTCAACGACTTGTCTTTACTTCGGGCAACGAACGGGGACAGAACGACTTCTTTCAGAATAACAATCGCTAATACAAGACGTGGTATGGTGGATATGTCAGCACTATGAAAATTTACCAGTCGATAAGCTCGACGACGTACGGGAAAGTTTGAGTTTGACTTTCATCCAAACGGCCCGTGGCCAACTGACGACCGCGTATTTGTGCTCATCCAGAACCGGTTTTTTACTGTATGTATGAGTCGACGACATTATTGGTGTGTAGACGAGTGCGACGGCTTGTACAATAATCGAGAAAAGAAGAGTGGGTTGGGAAAGGGTGGGGTACACTGGAGATGACGCCGTTCTTTATACCTGGGGAAACGAATCTTAATTTGAATTAATAAAGAACCACTTACTCGCTCGTCCGATGACCTTAGTTTCGAATTCCTTGGGAAACGAGAAGAGGTATACTGAGAGCGAAAAACTGTATTTTGAATCCGCTGATCCCGTTCAGATCCGCTTCTCACCTGAGCATTACGACGATAGTAAGACCAAGATTGTGGTTATGCCGGAACACAAAGTTTCCACATTTGATTGAGTTCACGCCAGGAGCTTATCTGAATCCTTTCTGCACAATTGAGGTAGAGTAAAAAATTACCCTATCCTGTACAGACATCCTGGGAATCGAACTCAGCACCCCCCGCGTGCATTGAGTACAACTCGCGTATGATGTCGTCAATGCTTCGATGCTAAGCGGATGTGATAACCAACTATTCCCGACATTCACTGTCATGTTTCGTCTCAATCTTGCCACAAGAGCTTCACCAGTACAACTACCTAGCACTAGCCCGTAAAGATGGCACCCAGCATGTATTAATAAGGCATCTAGTCTCCAGAACTGGACAATGCTTAACGATCGAGTGGAACCGAATTCGGAGTGGGGATCATATCTGAACAGAACCAATGCGTAAAAGAAGCTATCGATGCATCCTGAATGTGTGGTGGAAGGATAGTACGTAAGTAGTAGCACGCGTTCTGATGAGATATCTTATCTCCCTGACATTTTCTTTAGGGTGTCTCTTCGAAGACCCAGTCTTTTCAAGAATATATCCGGGAAGGCAAGTGCAAATTGGGCAAAAAAGAAAATGCATCAGGAACGTCAACGATACAGAAGTTCTGTCAATAAATCTCTACTGGTTCGCGGAGATGCATGTAGCATCATTATGCTACATTTAAATGACAAGGAGCACTTGAATACATGTCAAGTAAGGTTGAAGATGCGTCGAGAAACTTGAAAGTCTTCACACTCTCACCGCATAAAGCCACTTTTACTCTCGGCGTTCCAGTAAATTACACGACTAAAGAGCATCTGGGACCTTTCAATAACAGAAATGTAGTGATAATAAATAGACCAATCAAAGAACAGTTGCAGATTACAACCTATGGCAAGAGACGCGCTTTCATACACTGAGCCACTGAGCCACTTGCTCACCCTGAACTCGTACTACTGGTGGTATATTTCAACAGATGGATGAATGAGATCGGTCCAGCAGCAGTCTCAGTCCAGAAGGCCTTTTAGTTAGAAAGGCATCTGTCACCAAAACATCCCATCCCAAGCACCTGTAGCTGTATATTTCTAGTAAGTCCATTGTCGCAGGTAATTTCAATAGTCAAAAGAGTCATGCTTACCCCTCCATTAAATGTCTCATTGCCAGCAGTCTGAACGGAAATCCCGTCATTTTGACCTACACTCACGATTGTGCTCGTAGTGCTACTAAAACTTCAGTAACAAAATCAAGCTCGATCATTCGGAACTACCTCTCTGGGACGGAGTCGGCCGTGGCTGTCATAGTTCCACTTAATGCACTCACGATTGATGGATTTTGGCCCTCAACAGGGACATTAACAGCGTCTGAACTACCAACAAAAAGAAAGCGACTTCAGTGATGTGATGGCTTTTATTTTTTGCTTCAGAGTTACCTATTTTGAGTGTTTGATTGAGGCAGACTACCGAGGATTATCCCCGCACTGCTACAAAAAACGAGACACCTGAGTTACAGAATGCTTTATGCTCAGTCACCAGGAGCTACCTCTCTTCCCCAAATATAGCTGTGAGTGTCGCAGTTACATTTGGTGGGATGACTGTTTTGTTTTGACCCAAAACAGGGACACCGATGATGCCTGAATTACCAGAGAACTGTCAAGTATTCGGGTTACAAATAGGTGGTTACAAGAGATTTTAGTGGCTAAGTATCATGCTTACATCATTGACTGATCCATTGTTACCTTGACTGGAATTAACGGTGCTTGATTCATTTTGACCGCCAATGGTGAAGCTTGCACTACTACAAAGAATAAGAAATTTCAGTCACACAATGCTTTATGCTCAGTGACCAGGGGTTACCTCTCTTTGCCAGATGTAGCAGTGAGCGTTGCGGTTACATTGCTTGTTTTGTTTTGGCCCATAACAGGGACACCGATGAAGCCTGGATTACCAGAGAACTGCAAAGTCTTCGGGTTAAAAATTAAAAAAATTTTAATAGCTATCATTCTTACATTATTGGCTGATCCATTCTGAACCTGAATGGGATCAATGATGGTGCTTGATTTATTTTGACCACCAAAGGTCACTCCGCCTGCACTACTAAAAGCGAAAAGGTTTCAGTAAGTAGCAGCTTATGTTCGGTCACCTGGAGCTACCTCTTTTCACCAGATACACCTGGCTTAGTTAGGCCCAAGCCTACTGGAGTGATTGATTCATTATGACCCTGAGCAGGGAATCCAGGGATACCAATGATGAAGTCTGAATGACTACAAAAACACAGAGAGTTCAGCGACATGGTAATATATTCTCAATGGTTTAGAGCTACTTTTTTTGAGTAGGTGCAGTAACTGATGCGCTACAAGATGATCAAATTATCCAAACGTCAGTTAAATCAATATGGACGATGGCTATGATAACTGCAAGCAAGCGTACCTCGCAAGTTCTGTATGGTTATTCTGAGGAGTCGGACAGCCGCATACTGCCAGAATTTCAAGGAAAATAAAGAGTGAAATTTGAAAAGGAGTGACACGCATTTTGGAATGAAAGTGGGTGCGGAAAATCTTAACTCTGCTGAGGCTGGCCGAGTACTGAGCTTCGAGGTTCTCCGAGCCCTGCTTAAATACCTTCCGATACATTCCCAGATCCAACCTGTCCATCCCATGCCCCTGCAACCTGTATCATGGAAATTTAGTGTAATCAAAAAAGCATGTAGGTATGCCGGTTGAAACAATCATCGAGTTGTGAAATTGTACTTGAGAACAAAAACTTATGCTAAAATGGAGTTCTAGCCTTCCAGGCCCATGCCTCAGCTTATGACAGCCTAACAATTTCATCTGAGCTAGGTACTCGATTGCTTAAAATCATTCTTGCTCTGATGCCAAGGGCGGCACATAGTCCTTTTACATGATGACCTGATTTCCAGAGATGTTCAGGGATGCTGAGATTGATTCGCCTTTGCATCTCAGTTCTCAAGCTCCGGTTTCTATATCATTGACAGTTCCATCCAATTCTGATTCTAATTGATTGATTTAGTCGATCCCTAGATATTTCCCCACATATTACCAATTTACCATCACTTGTTATAGAACAGTATCTTGACATCATCTCATTTGTCCCGCCACTACACCTTACCATCACCCTAACTGTTCCTGAAGTTTCAAAAGGTTGTTGAAGATCTAAGAGGCAACTGTTCGTAACTACCGCTGATCAGTGGTATAGTAAAAATAGATAAGTCCAGTATTTACAGTACGTCCAAAGAGTAAGCCTTTGATTTATCATACTCCCCTGTTCAGGACTTTATTATTGCTGAACCCCCCCCGGCGGGACTACAGAGACAGAATATCTCAAAGAAAACCCTATCTTCGTCGGGAAGTCAGAGAAGTCAGTTGAGGAACTGCCAGAAATTGCAAGATCATGGCGCGATGATCAGGCTATCATCTACCCCTTTTCTAAATCTTTAATGATGGAATTTGAGTGATTTCTAGGATATCCCTGCAAACTGGTGGTCAGATCATGATCCATTATCTAGGCTACCCTGCATGAATCATGTTCTCTCCTGAAATAAGATCCTCTTACTTATCGTTGGACTTGAACATTTTTCTGTCGCTGCTAAAAGAAGAGCGATTTATATATAACCATGTAGCTCCATTGCAAAATGACAAGACAACTTTTCTGTCTTATCTTTCTCCACTCTTTTGTCTTGCATCTGGTCTTCTTCACTCATTTACCTCACACTCATTTTGCCATCAACACTCCATCTCTGCATAGCTCACTACACTCAACTGGCCCTGAAATCTTACTTCTATCTACCTTTGAACAAGCACTTCATCAAATGGGTGCCTCCATTGCACAATCCTCAATCTTCAGTGTTAATATTGCTCTATTGGCACCAGTTGTTTCGCTAGCAGTGAGCCGTTCACCTATTTCTTAAAGTTAGATGCTAAACAATTCGTATTTTTGCACCGGAATGGGAATCAGCTGGGAGTATTGTTCTTTGGTGAGCTTCGTCTGGTCAAGGTTAGTCATAGTCATACCAACATGTAATAGGAATCTACCTGGTGGTCTTTGGCCTTTCAACATACTTCCTGTGCAAAGGAAAATATGTGTATAACCCAGGCATGCACCTCATGTGGACAACTGCTGTGTTCTTGATTTCGACTTCAGGGGCAATTTTCAACATCACTTGCAGTTTTATCGATGTAGTGGAGTTCTATACAGCCGTCGAAACTCAAAATTTTGATCCTTTGGAGAAATTTCTCACCCGAGACGACGCAAAGACTGTTTTAACGTAAGTCCAGCTCCAACTTCCTCGAAGACACTGAAGCAAAGCTCTTTCATCAGGGGATTCATTTATGTCTGTTTTATCATGTCGAAGTAAGCCATTTTTTCTTGCCCATCTATGCTGTATTGCTGACAACTCGATAGTTGCATAGCAGATGCTGTCCTTGTGAGACCCATGTTTCTTGGGGTTTCAGCTTCACCCTGACTTTCTCTTAAGATTTACCGCATATATGTCATCTGGGAATCAAAAATGACAATCTTGGTTATCCTCATCCTCGTTTCAATCACAACAAATTGTTCGTATATATTCTTACCGCTGAAGGACTCTCGGCTCATATACCGCTAGCTGTGGGTCTGACCGGCAGTATAATGCTCACAAAAGGATTTTCCAACACTGCCTCGGAAGCAAATTTTGACCTTGCACTTAAGGGCACCAACTTCTTGTTTGGATTTTATTACGCAAACGCTGCTTTCAATCTTATCTTGACACTACTGATTGGTATGTATCCACATTGATAGTCAAGCACCTCGATATAAATCTTTCACAGCCGGAAGGATATGGTGGGTAGTGCAACAAAGCCGCCGGGCATACCTGGGAAACCACTATAGCCTTTGTGATAAGAAATTCAAAGCGATTATTACGGTTCTGTATGTGCGGTAGTTCTCACTGAGTAATTAATCCTTATCCCGGTCCAATGGAATCTAGCTTGGAATGCGGAATTCTTTACCCAATATCCCTCATCGCTCACGCAGTAGTTGAAGGAAATAGCGACATTCTTTCGATACCTGTTGATTTGACTGCGGTGACCATTCAATTGGCTGTAAGTTATTATACCTTTTCGAACTTCAATTCTGACATGTCGAATGATATATGAAAAACAGGGTATTGCGCCAACGCTGATAATCTTGCACACGTGTCTTGGGAAGAGTTTGGCAGAAAAGGTCTCTCCAACTAAAGGCCCATCGAGTTCCTATGAGACCCCAGAAATTTGATATCAGGAAGGGTTATTTGCACTCTTTGTCAGGCAGTTTAATTGTGGAACCGAGGGTGGGAGACTACGGCCCCTTCCATTAGGTTTTCATTCGTTTCTCTTATGTTCATCATATCTCCTTGTTTTCAACTCCTGCTTCTGCTCGCGACTCGCATGAGTGCTCGAGTTAAGAACAAGTATTTCCTATGGACTTCATACTTGCTGTTTCTACTTCAGTTGGCCATAGGCTTTAGCTTTAAATTCAACCCCATTTCATACTTGATACCATTTTCGTAAAATTCTAGGCTCACATACTTCAGTTAGTCGGAGCTTCAACTTCAATTTCTTCCTTATTTATTATCATTTTTTTTTTGTAAAACTATACTTTCTCAAGGCGTTTCGACCCTTGAGCTGGTCATATCTTCGAGTCCAACTTCGTTTCGTATTTGTCACCATTTCGTAAATTATACATAAGTTCACAAGGCTGACCACTACTGACATGTGTTCAACAAGTACTTAGGGATGTCATTAAGTGACATTTCAAACTGAGAAAGTCTGAACAATATGGAAGGCTACCGATCAGATTGAGTACTATGCGGCCAAATCAAAACAAAATGTCCGCGTAACAAGCTATCAGAAACAAAGTTAAAAACCATATACTAGAGTATCCGACTCTGCTGATCCATGCTTTACATTTACAATTCCACCGTCTCAACTTCTGAGGCCTTGATCCAAAGTCCTCCCTATAGACGAAAAGTCGAAAAATGAGACAATCAACACTTGCCATTTTTCAAGAAGCACAACAAGTAGCACTTAAAAACTCACAGCGGCACACAAAGTCAACGTTTTTTTTGGATAAAACCGATCCATTCCCTTCCGTCCCGGACAATTCTCCCATTCCTTAGGTCTGCGATCCGGTGAGTTTGGAGAAAGAAGGCCGGGGTCAGTGTCGAGGGTGAATGAGGTGAATGATTGTAAGAGGCGGATGATCATGAATGATATTTCATTGTAAGCGAACTACCGCAGTGAGTGTTAGAAAGTGGGCAAAGACACATCAAAGGAAAGAACAATAAAGCGAGGGGGAAAATCCCAAGGATGTACCTGTTGACCCAAGCATATTCTCGGCCCCGCATTGAACGGCAAAAATATAAACGGGTTAGGTGTAAGGTATTTCTTCACCCGCTCATCCAACCATCGATCTGGGTCGAATTCCTCGGCTACCAAATATGAATTAAGACTTGAAATTGGTCCTCAAGTGAGAGATTTTTGTTTACCGTCTGGACCCCATAAGTCTTTTCGCCTGTGCATCATAAACACAGAATAAATAATCCTGTGAGCAACAATTAGTCTCATTCATGATTGTATATGACTGAACAGGGACAGCCAAAGTAGGTCCCTTTAGTTTTACGAGTAGAGGTTCTGATATAGGGCTAGATTGAAGTGGCAGATTACTCACTGGGTATTCGGTGGGATATATATAGGAGGCTGGGATGGATCATCTGAAGGCCAGGTAGCAGCCTCAACACTTGACCTTGGCCGACAGTCAGCCAGAGAGTACTTAGAAGCGTGACTGGTCGATTAATCACCTAAGGTCAAACGGGCTGCCAATATGAATCTCGCGGTAAGCGCAACACTTTAACTTTAATGAAGGAGGCCTACACCACAGGATATAGCCGGAGCGTTTCTAAAGCATCGGTCAACGTGAAACGAGAGTGTTCAGCAATTCAAGGTGTGCACCTACCATTAATTACGGCTCTGAGATATCTCATCTCCCTGACATCTTCTATAGTAGGTCTCTTCCAAGACCCGATCTTTCCAAGAATCTCCTGGCGGAGACGAGTACAAATATCCGGGTAAAGACAGAGAAAATGCATCACAAAAGTCAATGTTCCGGAAGTCGTATCCCTACCGGCGATCATTATGTTGAATCTCGAAAAGTTCCATTGTATGAGTGCAATGTGTAGAACAGCACATCTCAATAGAAAGACCTACATCTCGTCCCTTACAATAATAGGATCTGCAAAACGTTACCTGAACACAGCTGAATACAAGAAGTCAACATGCTTTACCGTCAGTTACTTTCACCAAGTGGTCCAGGAGCGTATCATCGTCGCCAATTTCTATAAATTCTTCAGATTCATCTTCGCTTTCCATATTAACGTGGCTGGAAGCAGGCCCCCGCTTCCTCTTCTTCTCCAAAGCCTTTTCAACTATTGGCTCCACAAACTTCCTCACGATCAGCATCGGTTTCGCCGTCTTGTCCTCGAATAGTTCAAGAAGGGGCCAGAACGAAGCAGCGTTGACTCGACCTGCAGTTTGATATTGAGCATCGATAAAGGCATCAATAAACTCTGACGATTGCGTTCCAGCAATGTCCTTTTGGTTCATGGATTGCCTGTGGCTGTAGGGATATGGCAATGCATCCTGCAGAGTATTTGAACAGATCCCGAAGAGAAAATTAGTAGCAGCGTCGAGCGTGAAACGGCCCATCAAATCCTGTCAATAGAGAAATAGAGGTGCTCCCTTTAGTATTCAGCAGTGTAATGAATTTCCGGAGAATTTTCGCGCACCTGGAAGTCTACCGAATGACCAGAGCGTAGACGCTTCTTCAAACTCTCGATCACAATGTCAGCATGCCGGTCGAAAAGTTCGAAATGAGTGATTTTTTCCCGGCTGAAAAACGGTCTTGTCAAACGACGGTGAAATCTAGTCATACCTAGTCAAATTTGTTCTGAAAGTGTATCTGAAATCGACTACTCACTTCCACATCTCACCTATATAAAGGAGAGACCACGTCGCAGTCCAAAGTGTCATCGCGGTTTTTGTTTTTCAAAAGAGCATCATGCTCACCATCAGCGTTGAAAACCCCAACTCCAAGAAGTGAATGCGCCATATGCTGAAATCTTTCTCCTGGGCAAGAGACAACGGTGGATTGATCAATTCCATCCAGTTTCCACTAAACAAGAGACCGACCTTTGATAAAATTGTCAAAATCTGTCGCTAACATGCGCTTGATGTACTCTGGGGAGCTGGTGAATATCAAGTCTTCCCATAATCCTCGAGAATTAAATATGGGCCCGAGCTCGGCTTCAATGTCATACAAATAGTCACCTACGACGGTATCACCTTACTGTCGTGTACTTCACATGAACTGTTGAACAAAGCTTACCGGGGTATCCTTTCCGGAGCATGTCGGCTATTTTGCTCATAACGTCTAAATTTCCTATCCACCGCCCACGAATTACTGGAACCAGACGAGCACCTCTAGAAGCTGCATTTCGTTTATTCTGAAGCTCGGTGAATTGAACTCTAAGCGCTTTGTAAGAAACGAGAAATATCACTGTCCAGAGCATATTGTGAGGCAAAGGTAGAGAGCTGTCGTCCAATGGTCGAGCGAGAAGATACCGATGAACTGTACGGATTCCGAGAGCGAAGAGAGAGAATAAGATGGCTTTGGGAATGAGGTAGAGAGCCCCGGGGGTTAAGGTAGTATTCTGGTAGAAAAACTTCATTGCGACGATGGAGACACACGCACAGAGATGAGGAGGGAAAGCAAAGGGCGTGCGGTTATCCCGTGCAGACACTGCCAGTCAATAGAAGATGTTCGGGAGAAGGAACATCTAACTTCATTGGGCATGCCTGCGCTGCATCGATTAGGTTGCATCAAAGAGGTGTCAGCTGATGGCAGCGCTGCATGGAAATGGGAAATTCTCGAAGTGGTTACGTTGAACGTTCGCATGTCATGTGATATTCACTTGCTGTATCATTTGGATTCTGTATAACGGTGATCAACTGACAACCACACTTGCTTTTCACAATACCTGGCTTATACTGGATACGCGTTCCGACGTAAAGAGTTTGAGAAACTTATGCGCTCTGTTGTATCTCATATGGAAGCAGACGAAGCGCCGTTTCGAATTCAATATGTATTGGATTACAACTCGTGGCGCCGTAGTGTACCCATAATCATCATTGCGTTACAACGAAGTTTTCGTGTGTGTACCGTTGACTTCATGCCATATGACCCTGATATACCCAGCTCAGAAGAATGGACCAGTCTCAACGATTTCGACTTCTTTTTACCCTGAGAGTAATGCGACTCAAACCATCGTGAAGAATTTCCAAACCGCTTGAATGTGAACGAGAAAGATGTTGCACGGCGGGACGAATTCATCAGATTTCTGCACGGTGTGGCGGCGGCATGCTTAGCGTTGGAAAACCGAATTCAGGTGTCATCGAGCCCTCCGTCCTTCACAGCTGTGGTAATAGTGCGTTCAACAGGTATTCCCTTCTCGACTTGTGTATCTTCAGGGATCTCTGACTGCACATTCTTTTTATAGATCAGTTCATAGGGCATTGCACTTCGTCAAACAATGATGTTTCCTTAGCAAATCGTCCATAGGAGAGCTAGGAAAGATATGTGTTACTCAGCATGGTTCTCAGATAAACCCCAGGGCTCACGAGGCACGATTTTAATTGCAGAACAGGATTCTCTCGGCCGAATCTTTTTGTTCCTCAGATGGTAAGGGCTGGGTTAGGTGAGGTAAAACCTAGAGTGTTGAAGTCGTCGGGCAAGCATTCTTTCCCAGGTTCCTCCGACAAATTCGGGTATTAGACTAGTTGACCTCGTGCCGTCTCAACTAAGATGAAGGTTAATCTTGTTGCGTATATTAAGCTTTCTTGGCTTTCTTCTTAAAATTTGCCCGAAATCGTCAAAACGTGCCATCCGGGGACCCCGGCCTTATGTAGAGCTTCGATCTTTGAGTTCCTTCGTCTCTGTATATTGCAACTGGGCGAGACAGCATAACGGTTAGCCTCCACATCATCCTTGAAGAGTTAGAAGACGCCACGAAGACGGAGAAAGCTGCTACTGGTAGGTCCCACCAAGAACGTGGAAGGTGGTAGAGTCTGGTTTCTTCCGGAAAATTCACTCCGTTGCGCTTGACAAAACATCTTCCTTTCTCATTATCTGGCAGGTGCGCGAATATGTGTTAGACTCAGGTATACACGATATCGTTCTAGCAGTTGAAACTCAAAAAGGGAAGTTGGTATCGCCATTATGGCGTATCGCATGCGGTCGATGTTTTGTACAGTGTACTCAGGTTTGTTCCATTAAGGCGTTCGTTTCTAATGTACGCGTGCCCGACACCTAGCCCATATCACAGGTATTATGCGCGTATTGAAAGCGTAGACTAAGATTTGGGATGATCCGGAGTAGTTCTAACCTTACACTTATCCAGGGTTAAGCTTGTGGACGAAATTTGATTTAAACAATTCTAGAGCTTGTTCTATTTTTCTTCTGGAATAGAGGGGATAATTTGACCAAGGATTCATCCGATAGAGCCTGCCCCTGAAAGATCAGAATTGTGACTTGTCCCAACGGGGGTTAGCGTTGAGATTTGATAAATACGCATCGCGGGCATGTTCAATGTGCCCGTAATGAGTAGCATCCGACTGGTCTTATTGCAGTCGGGGCATGCAAGGGCTATCGAAGCAGGTGGCATCTTAATCCCACAAGGTCATTCGGACATTGGGAGTTTGTGCTGCTTACAAGACCATGGAAGAGCTCAATGATGCACAGTTCATTGAATTATATTGATTACAACACCATATGGGTCATCCAAATTGGAAAGAGTTCAACGACTTACAATGTTATATATAGAAAGACCAGAATAATCGACAGAGTTGTCCCCGGACCTTTATATACACCCGTTCTACGAGAAACTGGGCAGCTAAGGCCGCGAAGTCCTATCTCCACAGACGCAGAACTGTCGAGCATGCTCTAATTAAAGAGGGCCTTCAACTCGCAGTTTGCGATTGCCCATTCGCTCAATGAATACCGCACTGAGTTAAACTCACCGGCCATTCGCTGATTCCGAATCGGCTGGTACGGAGTCTATTCGGCTTTCAGAAATTGCCGTCGGCTGAGGTCTTAACGCCGATGCCGCTTACTCACTCCTTTTCTTTGTAAGCTTTTCATTATTTTGCAGTGTTGATGCAGTGCCGCTGCGCCCTTTTCCTTCCCTACCCCATCACCATTTGCTGGCGATTTTTTCAGGTAATAACATGAATAGGATTGCATTTTATCAAGCAATGAATTTTGTATTCCAGGTCTCGTTCAAGGGCAGTCAACTATCACCTAGGTAGAATACATATTTTGCTGCTAGCTATTCATCGCCATAACACCATTGAGATCGCTCAAAAATATCGAAATACTGAATTGTCGATTGACAATTTGCTTTTATTCACACACCTGGTTGGGCCCGAAAACGTTTGTATTTCTAGAATACCACGGTTTTACGCCGCCCCGGATTTCCGCAATGAACGGCGACGTGATGAATGTAAAAGCTTGCGTTTCCACAAGCAAGGTTTGATAGCTCTTCGTCTTATCTTCGACTTGCTCATGTCTGTACAGGAACAACCTGATGCTGATCCTCAGCAATTCCAGGTGATAATCCAGATATTCTATGTCCCTGGAACCTCAAGAGCCAACAATCTTTCTACTACGAAGACTTCATGGCATCAGCAATGCAGGAACGACTTGAGCGCCTTGAAATTTCCTCTTCCACCTACCAGCAGCCTGGTATGCTCGGTGTCTCAAAGCATTGTTCAGATGGCATGGAATGTCCGTGCAACAGATGTAAGTCGATCGTTTAGAATTTGGGTGTAACCTTGCTTCATGGTTCGAACAGCACATTGTGAAACTTTTTGGTCGAGCTTTCAATCCAGCGGCGGACACCTCTCGAGAAACTCAAGATAAGCTTGACAGCTTGGATATGTGAGCTGATTTTGGTGGTTTATTAGTGGAATGCGGGAGCTTATTTGTAGTCATCAAGTGTCCATGCTAAAGAGGTGGACGAGCCCCTCAGGAGAAGAGAGGTGCGTAATGATTCGCGCTCTATGGTCTTGTTGATTAAAGTGCTCATTCCATCGCAGTCTGACTACAGCAGGTGTACTACGATCGAGTAAAGCCCCAACGAACATATACGCAGCGGTTTTGCCCCAGCCTCCCCCTCGCACTGGCGAGTCATCGAAGATGTTCACGCGCTCGGGGAAAGTGTCTTTAGCTCATCAACCACCCGTGTCCTCTGCTTCACTTTCAAAGATACTGTCACCCGCTCAGCCTCCCTCCATTGTTGACTGGATTAAAAAGACAGCAGACTCAACACGTCCCTCGAATACTGCCAATGCTCCACTGCACATTACGGTGTGTAACTCTGTGACCTTGATACAGCGTAAGGACTCAGGCTTCAAAAAAAAACCGTAGGACACACCAGCTTCTTCGACAAAACGCAAGCGCACCTCACCATTCCATCCCGATTCTCATCCTGCCTCCTCATTGTCACCCACATATAAACGTTCGAAAGCCCACGACGAACACTCTTCTCAAACTTCTGACAGTCTGCACCAAAGAATTACTGATTTAAAAGCCCAGCTTGTTCAAGAGAAACAAGCTCGAACTACCGCCGAAACTCATCTGTATCGTATGCAACAAGAATGCGCAAACTCCGGTTTGAACGCATCCCAAATTGATCTCCTCCGGTCATTGGCTTTTGCGGAAAGGGATGTGGAGACTTACAAGGCCAAGTCGGAAGGGCTTGAACAGGAGCTTAGATCTATGAAAGCCCTGATCGAAGCGGAGAAGAACCATCTTATACAGCAATCGGAAAGGGAGCACAAGAAAGCGAATGATCTGCTGTCAGAGATAGATGATCTTCGAGGGAAGAACATATCGTTAGAATGGGAGTTGAAGAAAGCTGGGCAGAAACGGAGTCAAGGTGATGAGGTTGAAGCTTTGAGAATGCAGATTGAACGGCAGCAGCGACAGATTGATAAATATGTCTCACTGCTTCAGTCGGTAAGCCCAAGAGATGGGGAGTCGACACAGGCAGTTGAAGCTCAGGGGAAGAACCCGAAGTCCGAGGCTGCTGGCTACATTCAGGGAAAGGTATCTCCCCTAGACATACATGCGGACCTGGAGCACGTTTTAGCAGAGTTAGCTAAAGAGAGGGCTCAACGGGTAGAATTGGAAGGGATAGTTGAGGATATGAGACGAGAATGTCGGGCACCATTCATAGTACCCGCGTTAGTTGATGCTTTTGCCGAAATTTCGAGGATAACGTCAAAGGCCAAAGTCCTGGCTGACCCAGAGGCGTAATACCGTATTCAAAAGTGAAACGATTTTACAAATAACAGCTATTCGACAGCCCAAGCAAAGGGCTTTTTGATGAACTGGTGCATTGATTAATTAAGGTGCTACTGAGTTGTGATCTGAGAAAAAGTCGAATGAGTTAAGTATCACCCTTGTTTTCATCGACCCGATATTGTGCTGACCAAAGACACTTTTTGTCACAACGTTCAGGGAAGGAACCAGACGCAGAATTTTGGAGTGGAAAGGTAGCATTTTCTTTCCCTTTCTTTCGCCAGTTGGGCGTTTAATTCTGCAAAATAGATAAAACCACCAATGGCACCCAGTACCGTTCACGGCCGCCGGCCAAGCACCCAACCTCCATCTGAGAATGAGGTATTGTTGTAACTTGTCGTCGATTTGGCTTCTGAAAACTAAGTCTCGCATTCAGTACACCACGGTATATAAAGTGCCACCACACTACTTCTTGAGACGTAGTTGTGTGGTATAATCAAAGGTATCTATATCAAAGCCTTCTGACGCCGCTTCCGTGCAGTTTTGGGCTCTGAATGTACCCGATGGCATTGATTAACTCAGGAGCAAAGGCGGTGGAGTGCCTACAGGCGAAACGTGAGAAAACTACGCGATCGTAAGATGACCAGGACCATTCTTGGACCATTACGTGAAAACCGAAAAAAGATGGGATCCTATCCTTCCACGGTCTTATTGGGTTTGAGAATACCAATCATCTTCTACATCATCACGCAGTTTGTACAGAGTCTAGCGGATGACGCCGTCGGAAACTGACTGTTGATAGCACTCGTTGTGGCTGACATACCATAGAATTACTAGAAAGTACATTCAATATTACTTGGTGGAATCTGGAGAAAGATTCTTCATTCATTTGCCTGTATTATTGTACTCGGTGAGGTCGGACATGGTGTAAGCTATTGAATGATCTCCGATACTCTGGATATTCGTCGTACTGACAAAGTACTGAGTTCTTGTAACATGACCATATGGCGCACGCCGACTCAAAAAGTTAAATCTTTCTTACGACCGCTCAATAGTTTAGGTTTCCTTGCTTGGCGTGCGGGACTTTCCACATCCAAATTCTGATTAAACCTTGTAGGCGAAGATCGATGGGGACTAAGCAAGTGAGCGGAAATCTTATATTCGGTAGTGGAGTCATGCGACTGCAGCGCACAATCTTTTTCCATTGAGAAGGAACGTCATCGCCGCTTGAGTTCCTGCCACCAGTATAAACCGCATTTTTCAAGTGGTTTCCTATTCAGTATAAGGTTCTGTCGACCAAAATGTTGTATCTACAGCAGTTTGGCATGATTGACGCCAACCCGGATTTGATTGATCACGAAGATATGCTACGAATAACTGGAAGTATCTCCAGCACGACTGGGTCCATTGCTACTGCTTCGACCGATTTACCACTTCCCTCATGTTGTCCGAACAAGAATCGACCGATTCTGGGCCTCAGCAGTTCCAGGTGATAATTCAGATGTTCTACCATGCTGGCTCTTCCAAGGCCAACGCTCTTTCTTCCACGGACACTGCATGGCATCAGCAATGCAGGAACGACTTGAGCGCATTAAAATTTCCTTTCCCACCAACCAGTAGCCTGGTATGTTCCGTATCTCAAGGCATCGTCCAGATGGCATGGAATGTCCGTGCGACAGATGTGAGTCTGTCCTCTAGGATCACGGCGAAACGTTGGTGGTGCTAACAGCTACGCTTGATGGCTGATTTGCGCCTGTCTTTTGAACAGCACATTGTCAAACAGTTTGGCCGTGCTTTCAATCCAGCGGCACCCATCCTTCGGGAAACCCAAGAAAAGCTTGATAGCCTGGATATGTGAGTTGTCTTCGGTGGTTCAACGTTGGCATGCGGGAACTTATTTGTAGTCATCAAGTGACGATGCTAAAGAGATGGACAAACCCTTCAGGAGGAGAGAGGTATGTCATAATTCGTACTGTACTGTCTTATGGGTCAATCTGTACCGTTACTACAGCCTGACTCTTGCCGGCCTCCTACAATCCAGTAATGCCAGTAAAGATCATGGCAAAACATCCATGGATACTCGAAGATTAGACGCTCAAACTAATACATCTTTTACCGTTTTACCCCAGTCCTCACTTCGTCATGGAGAGCAGTCTTCGTTTTCAAGAAAATCATTTCCAAATCAACAAACTGTCTCCTCTGCTTCGCTTTCAAAGATATTATCTCCCATGCTTCCTCCCTCCCCAACACCATCCCCTGACCTTTCCTTCATCACTGATCGGCCAAATATTTCAACTAATCCTGCAAATTCCCCGGGGACCGCTTCCTCGTTATCTGATGTGGTACGTATAATATTTTTGAGTGTTTGCTATGTATAGAGCAAGATTGAAACCCGATTAATTGATAGAATACACATCCTCCGAGAACACGCAAACGCACCAACCACTTGGACCGCAAATCTCCCCTCCCTTCCACAGTCTCGCCGGCGACGAAACGGCCGAAACTGGATGATGATGATGATAATCACTCGTCTTCGCATATTTCCAGCAATCTTCAGCGAAAATTCACCGATTTGAAATCGCTGTTGGAACAAGAAAAAAAGGGTCGGATTGCTGCAGAGACTCAGCTCTGTCGTCTGCAACAGCAACTCGTAGATTCCGGTTTGAACGCATCCCAGATCGACCTGCTCCAGGCCGTCGGCATTGCGGAGAGGGATAAGGAGGCTTATAAGGCTAGGTCGAAAGAGCTCGAGAGAGAAATTGTGTCTTTGAAGGGTCAACTTGAGGGAGATCATTCAGCGGTGCACCGTTCACAGGACCGGACGGAAAGGGGAAAAAAGGAAGCGGACATTCTGCAGGATGAAATCGACGTTCTTCGAATGAAGAATAAATCATTGGAAGAGGAGTTGAGGAAATTCAAGCATGCTCCGGACTTGCGAAACGAGGAGACGAAAGCACTGAGGACAAGGATAGAGCAACAGCGGCAGCAGTTGGAGGAGTATGCTTTGCGGGTAAACCCAAATGATGGAATGTCAACATTGGGAGTTGACGAAAAGAGGAGTGACTCGAGCTCCGAGGCTGCGGCTTTTGATCAGAAAAGAATTATTCCGCGGGTTAAGCAAGAGGAGCTGGATCGTGTTCGCCGCGAACTGGATCAAGAGCGGGATCGGCGGGTGGCATTAGAAGGGATTGTGGACGACATGAAACGGGAATGTCGGTCACCTTTCATAGTACCCGCATTGGTTGGTGCCTTCGCCGAAATATCGAGATTAACTACGAAAGTCAAGGTTCGGATCGAGGATGAAAAGGATGCAATCGAAGTTGATCGCCGTCTTCAATTGGACCACGAGTAGTGGACTTTGGAAAACTCGTAAAAAAATAGAGTTGAAGGTTTAACTTGTAGGACACATGGCTCTACGTCTTCATACCTTGTCATCTGTTTTTTTTTGCGGATTTTCCACTGGAAGTCACCATCATCAGCCGCATTTTCCCGGACACAGTTTGACTGGGCATGAATCTTGTCTGTTTTGCAATATTTACACATGCTAACAAGGGTCTGAGCCCTCATGTTCGGGTATTGCAAAACACTTCGGAATGATGAACTAAAAGTTATTGCCTTAGCCGTATTTGTGAATGCTGAGCAAAAGCATAAAGTGTGACTAGAATCACTCTGCGCAGTCCGCGCTCAACAGGAACCCGTACTGCCAGTGGAACTGAAGATCTATCATCATCCCTGATATTTATCAATAGTCAGTACTGCCAAGAATTCAAGATGACCCGAAAATTGGCTGTAGGGAGTTGTAGCATATACATTCGTGATCATACTGCAAGTTTCTTACATGGCAGTCATCCTGATAGTAGAGCAACCAACAAGCTTGGCAATTTCAGCGTTACTATAGCTCACCTCACTACTAGCGTAGTCATAAATGGTCCAAAGCGGGGCCCTGTTCCTTGCTGGACATAGGCCCGACGGGAATGTTGCGGCTGTGGACCAGGTGACAACGAATTTCTGTACTGTCGTCCTGTGGTCGGGACAACCCTAAGTTCTTGTTTGAGATTTATCCGATAGTCTTTAGTAAAGATGGATAGATCTTAGGCAGCGGAGTCCCGCACAGAACAGCAATATACAGTGTAGATAAGTATCCTAGATAAACCAACCTTTCCAAAACACCAAATTCACTCTGTTTGAAAATTGAAAAAAATTTGCGTGTGAGACCAATCTAGACACTTCTCCCTTCGTCTCTGAGGCAAGTCTTAGTTATCATCCTTATAGTAGTGCAAGACATGCTCTTGGCACGAACTGCAAAAAAGCTGCTGGACGCCAAGCCAGGGCATTCAGCGTGATGCGGCACAATTTAGTGTGTTTCAGAGCGGGACCGACAGACAAAAATATCCGGGCATACATTCACTGAAGAATCCTTGTAGTATAAGGTAATTTGTCACGACACCCTAAAAAATCGGGACGCGCATGCGCGTCGCAGAAAAATTGTTGATGAGATTTACGGCGGGATGGATGAATAGACATTATGAAGCATAATTTCTGATGTCGAGAAGGGTTAGCTCCGCTCAAAGGTATGGACAAGCGAAAGTAACCCACCCACGTGATTTCGTCATATACTTTATAATCTCAAATCGAAGATCGATTCTCGGAAATCTGTGCCCATAATCTTTCCAAGTAGGCTCGCAGAGACATCCTGTAGGCTTTATGCTTTCATAGGAAACTTGAAAGAGTAATTCAAAAATTGTAGAAAGCTGCAAATTGCAATGGCTTTATTAGATATCTCAAAAACATAAAGCTTCGCGGCCTTAAAGCTCAGTAAGTATCTTGAAAATTAATCAATCTATGATCAGCCGCAATTTCTAAGAACATATAGGCAACATCCTTACATATATTTGGAGATTTTATGCATAAAATTTCTATAGGTGATTGCGACGCGTTCCACCCATTCCAATGGAGTACAGTCAGATTCGTTGAGATCTCGGACTAAGATCGGAGTCAGGATGAAATATCCATGGCAACAAGAGTTGTATGCAACTTACCTGGCATTTCATAGAAATTCTAGAAGTATATATATGGTCCCGGAACTCCTCTCTTCTGCTATACCAACCCAGTCCTGTCATGCAACTCTTATTGCTCGTTGGTTTGTACATCTGTGAGTCTTTGACATATTATCCTCTTTATAGTATCTCTCCTCAAAACTCCTCCAAAAATGCTTCGTATGAACACTGAATTTATGGCAGATATTACCGCTTCATATCACGCATTCGCTCAAGCCATCACTCTATGGCAATTCAACGGCGGTCATAACTTTGAAGCTGTCTATACAGCGCCATTGGAACCGCTTGGGACAGCCAACAGTCTATCCATAACATATCTGTATCAAGCTTACAATTATGGCCTGATTGTGAATGCTTCCAATGAATCAACCAGTACGATCACAGCCCTGATTCCCAGTAAGGCTTTAACCCTCACGTGCAAAAGAGCTCCTCTCCTCATTGCCTTCATTCGTTATAGCTCCTAGAACCATAGTCGCGTCCGCTTCTGGATGGGTGGAGTTGTTCGGACCATCTGGAAGTCCTACGAGTATCCTTGGATGCAGTCTCATCAACTCTGATAATGGGAACTGCTTCTACGGGCCGCCGACTTCAATAGTAGCACAGTCAACAGCGAAACCATTTGCAGAAGTGGTTGCAGTTAATGCTCCTGTCCTCACAACGACCGTTATTGCAGGGCAGTTAACTCCAGCGTCATCGAATCTTCTCCCGTCATCTACAGCCCAGTCTACAGATTCTTCAGCTACTTTAGCCCAAGAGAGTGGCAGCAGAAAACACAGTCCAGCGGGTGCAATTGCTGGTGGTGTGATAGGTGGATGCGCTGGTCTATCGGCAGTCGCTTTGGGTGTTATTCTGTTTGCAGAAAACGCCGGCTCCGGCGGCGGAAACTTTTTCAGGGCGATGATGATGGCTCTGAACATCCATATGGGCTCATCACTCCTATGCCTGCTCCCATCAAGCCTAGCCCTCGTTTTATCCCTATGATTCCCAGCTCAAAGCAAAATCGTACGAATGGCTTGCGTGCTGTCGACCATGGGACGGGTGGCTCCAGCACCGGCAACAGAGGGGGATCGAATTCTGATTCGCGCACTACTGCCCAGACTCACAACTTGTCTTTGACTGAGATATCTGATCGTTTGAGGAGATTGGAAGTAGTAAGCAACTCTCCCTCGTCTCCTCCTCCTACATACCATGAGGAAAGGGCGGACCACGATGCCTAACCCAATTTTGTGAGCCGAGATTGTTGTGGAAAGAACAGCGTTTCCCGGGGTTCGGTTCAGTCCGCGAACCTGCACTTTTGCTGAACCTCAAACCTGAACCTTGGGTTCAGTCCAAAGAATTGTGAACCTTGGGCCTGAACCTGAGGTTCGAGCTCAGAGGTTCAGGTTCAGAGGTGCACCAGGTTCGAACCGGGTTCGACTACACAATTTGCATAAAACAATTGCTCAAAAATTATTTAAATAGTTACTAGTTTTTTTTTTTGGCTACATACTATCATTTGAGAATGCTCAGGCTAACATTATTTGAATGTTCTGCTGTTAATGGCATGTACTCACGGCATTATTCATCTGGTATCATGTCATAAGTGCCAACACTACTTGATGCAAACCTGAATTCAATAGTTTTTTGCTCCAATTTCCTGCTTAACTTGCCAGAAGGAAAGTTCTACTGAAACAGGTGTCAGTTTTGGCAATGTCAACTGGCATACTCTAACTTCAATTTCAGTGGCTGCAGGTTCACCGGTTCAGCAGGTTCCGCATGTCACTGAACCTCGAACCTAGGTTTACTGCAGTATCAAACCCTGAACTGCACCTCCAGGTTCAGTCCGTAGGAGAAGGGGAACCTAGAACTGAACCTCAGGTTCAGTTCTAGTTCATAGACCGAACCGCAGCAACGCTGGGAAAGAAGGTCTCAATGGTTTTAGGAGCCAGCAAAAACAAAGAAATATCGGTTTTGTGTCTAAAGGCCTTTGATAGCTTTGTCCTCTACCTTTAAGGGACTCTTTCCAGGAGGGTTTCTTTGTTTTTTGGCTATAATTGAAGTAGAATTTTTTGACAGAGCTGCAAGAAACATCCTGATAAAAAAAAGAACAGCTGAATAATTCCGGCCTAGGCCAAAGACAGACTTAGGTAATTACCTCAGGGGTATGATTGAACTATTTAAGTAAACAGACTTTGTTGCTTGAATAAGTTTTCAAACAATTTTCGAAATTCCATTTCTGTCGTAAAGCTGGTACAAACATCCATTCCTAACCCCTATTCATTTCTCTTTTACTATACATCTTTCACATGACCGCGTTTATGACAACTTTCATATCAATACCTTTTGGACATACAACTCCTCCCTATCTCCACTCCACACGGTATCATTGTTCTTTTTCTATTTCGTTCCCACTGTCATTGTTTTATTAATGAACTGTCCTTGTTTCTCTTCTCGCATCTGTCGCATGACCACATGCTCCATACCTTTTATTCTTGTAGCTGTCACTTAGCTATTGTCTTCCAGTAGCATTAGTTTCTCATCTTATCCTCCAGTAGCATTAGTCTCTCTTACAGCTTACTACAGTATATATACCTACCACCTGTAACCTGAGTCCCTATCTTGACCTCTCTGTCGATTGGGACCAGGTGAGTATCCTGCTTGTACCAGTAGACTATTTAATTAACTCTGTCGATTGGGACCAGACTCTGCCTAAAACTGATTACCGTGCTCTTGAAAGCCACTCCGCTATAAACTGCTTCGTGACAATTTCTTTGCATCCTC
The DNA here is from genome assembly GCA_000827265.1 of Collybiopsis luxurians FD-317 M1. Taxonomy (NCBI): domain Eukaryota; kingdom Fungi; phylum Basidiomycota; class Agaricomycetes; order Agaricales; family Omphalotaceae; genus Collybiopsis; species Collybiopsis luxurians. Next base: position 42,484 of record KN834865.1, read on the forward strand.
AATGGATAGCTTCGAGCCTGCGAGAGACCTATAAGCTCAAACTTTATTTTATTATGCCTGATGCTGCAAATGTTGGCCCTTGGAAGTAGTCACTCGATAGACAGGGAATACAAATATATTTCCGTTAGACCTCGTAGTGGGAGTAAGCGTGAGGCAAACAGATGGGGGGTAAAACTAAGCATGTGGCTATATACATGCTCACTCAACAATACCATAATTTAACAGCCTCAGAGTACTCAATTTATAACACCGAGTACCAGTTGGCCTTCCCTTCTATGTCTTCTATAATATACATTTGCAATGGTTCAGTAATAATGGCGAAAAGAACTTTGGCTTCAACACACAGATTTGTACAAATTTCCCTTATTGAACCCCAATCTACTAAATTTTCACAGATTCTGCTGATTGTAAGGCCTAAGCTTAACATCTGACTAACGTTGGACTCAAATTTACTCCGAGACAGACTTAGATTTTTATGTTCATCAATTTCTTCCACATCTGTACTGAACTGTTACGAACAGGGGCTTATTTTATCTATCTTGCTATTCCCAGCTGGATGCTGAGACTGGCTTTATCCAAATGTAGTGACTCATTACATGCTCGAATGTGCCCAATGTCATTTTCGCATAACATAAAGTTGCTTCACCTGTGACAGAAGTGAGACACTGGAGCCTGACACTAAGCAACACCGCGTCACACTACTGGCAAGATAATTTGGAATAATTTTTGATAGTGAACAAAATGTGTTACTAATACTAATGACTTGATTCCCCAGAGTCTCATAGCCATGCCCCTCTGTTAAATATCCACCTTGCCTTCTTTCCCTGTTTTGTTAATCTGTATGAACCTAAATAGCACCCAGTCCACTGCATGCAGTGCTTAGGTTTTCCAATATTCTATCATTTTTGTATTTTTCATTGAACACCCAGTATATCAATAAAATGTCTACTGTAAACATTTGGCCAAACTGTTCCCATAGTTCAAACTAAATACAAGAAAAAAGGAACAGAATATATCTAACACAAATCTCATATCATACGCAGATAATACAACATGTACATACAAGGTTCATACTGTACATATCATTAATAACCATAATGCATCCATCGAACATCCAACAAACCATCGACTTACCTACAGTACCAGAAATCATCAGTGCCTCCCCCGATGCGACTTCTCCCAAATCCACGCGTTTATAAAAAGTATGCGCTATGAATGGAGGCGTGGGAGATTATATGAATATCATGAGTTACAGCACCCAGACCGGTTCTTCGACCCGTCCAATGAGGAATTGCCATTCGTCTGCGGCGAGTTGGCCGACCTTGACAGCTTGACGCCAGGTGACTAGTATCAAAAGAAACACGGTGGGAAGAGTGAAAGATCAGCTTCAGAGGCGCAGAACCTAAACACAGAAATTACCCACCCGTATATCATCCCCATCAAACACGCCTCTCCTCACCTTCCCGAGAATATCCCTTGCAGCCTGTTCGAAAGCAGCTTCGACATTCAACCCCGACTTTGCCGAAGATTCTACGAAGAGCAAGCCTTCCTCTTTGGCGAAAAGCCCCGCTTCAGCAGTGGGTACTTGACGTTTGCGTTTCTTGGCGCTCTGAGAGGATGAGGAGCGACTGTGCCCTGTGGAATCTTTGGCTGCGGCTGCGGATTCAGACGACTCTGATGAGTCCTCCTCGCACAAGTCGACCTTGTTGCCGACCAGGATACAGGTTAGGTGGGGGTCAGCGTGCTGTCGGACATCGGCAAGCCATGTTCGTGTGTTTTCAAAGCCTGAGATAATCGAGAACGAGTCAAAAGTCAGACTGTCGTTTCAGGAGAACGGAGAACAGCACATGGAGGACGTAGAGAGGAAAGAAGAGACGAAGCAGAAAGTTTGGGATAAACGAAATCAGAGGGCTGGCGGAGTAGAAGCAAAAAAGGGGACAGAAATGAGAGAATCAACAGTACGATTACTTACTTCGCCTCGAAGTTACATCATACACTAACAGGCATCCCGCAGCGCCACGGTAGTATGACCGGGTAATGGAACGGAACGATTCAGTTCCTGCCGTGTCCCAGCCTATTAAAGGGAGGGGGTGCTTAGGATTTGTCGTGTACAAGAATATAACGACCGGACACACGTACATTGCAGCTTCACAACTTTACTCCCTTCCCCGTCGTCTTCCTCCGGTATTGTTATAAGTTTAGATCCGAATTCCACTCCTAACTGTCCCGACCAACGGAGGTGTCAATGTTCCCGAATTCGTAAGTCAAAAATGAGGAGAACAACAACAAATGCAGGGGCGACGGAAAAGTGGGTCTGGTAATAGGATGAAGACAAAGAAATGGGACTTACCGTTGGATCCGGATTGGCCAGAAATCTCTGGTCTGTTAAACGCACTAGTAACGATGATTTCCCTACGGCAGCATCTCCTATATATGACTTTGAGATTACCACAAGTAATAAACCTGACAAAGCGAATCGTATGCACCTGTGATGATGAATTTGAAGACATAATGCCACGTAATTCCTCCAGCCATGACTACTCGTTACTGTCTAACTATGTTGTGCAGAGCTCGTTGGAGACCAACGTTCGTTATCCGTAAAAAAGTTCAGAGAATATCTCGTTCGCTGAAAATGCTTGAAAATGCAACTTTGAGGGTGAATTATGCGATGATTGCAATTTCCAAACGACGCCTTGATGACTAGATATTGGCGAATATTTGTGATGGGTAGTACAACGGGCAGAGGCACGCAGAATCAAGGAGGTGGAGGTCCAGGAACAAGACGCGAAAGTTACGTTGGCAACAAATTGGGCCGGTGAATACGTCATGTCAATTCACGTGGGAAGGGAGCTCGGCTTCTCGCTTGAGTTCGGCCGGCACAAACTGAATCGGCAAAATTTTTAGAAGATTTTTGGAATGCTTCGTTCAAAGTGCACAGATTACTGTGTCCACGTCCTCGTTTTGCTTGGGCCGAAAGGTACTCGTATTGATGCTTACCCCCCGCTGGGGTCTTCATCTTGAAGTTAAAAGACTGACGACCGTCGAAGTTGTAAGTGTCACCAGGACGTACCAAATGTAGACAGGTTTGAAGATCATACATTCTGGCCTATAAAGACGATGGTAAGAAGGGAAGAGTATAGAGAGTAGGAGCTGAGAAGATCTTATATGCCAGAGTCCGTATATCATTAAGTAACAAATGACTTAGACTATTTCCGGTATAGTCCTGTCCATCGTGCGAGATTGAACCATTACAGAAGTCATCACACATGTTTGGTGTCATTCTTCGACCATCTTCTGGACTACGCTCTTCTAGATAGGACAGCTATGCAGCTCTTTACCTGCTCAATTGGCTTCACAGTTTCGGTCCTCGATCCATCCTCAGCTACTAGTATTGTGAGCTACCGGAGAGGTTGATAGTGAATAACTTTCTTATCGTGAGTCAGCCTCTGTGACCGGCAACTTGAAATGCATTAAAGCTGAGAGAAGTCCAACGACGCTCGGAGTGAATGAAAAGCTTAATACGACGCCGGACCTTCGATAACTAAAGCACCGTCTAGTCTGAGGTCCCGGTCATGAAATCGGAGATGACCAACTGCGGGATACACCTACATAACTAGCCTTGGCCCTTGATAATCATGTACAGGGAATAGTCTGACAGCACTAACTCACCCGAATAGTTCCATATTTCAGTCCACAGCTTTCTATCGACAGACTTAACGGAGAAGTTGGACTACTTGGCCTGCTCAGTAACTCCAGTCGCACACAAATACTTCTTCCTATAGCGAATGATCCCAGGTTCAAGCAAACTATGAATGAATATATAGCTAAATTATAATCAGATCTTTTGACATAAGCAGAATCGTGAGGTGGTTCAAATTAATTTAATTCCCAGCCTCTGTTGAACATTGTAAGTAAGTAATCCGTAGATCACAACTGAGGGACGAATTGACTAGTAACATGTTCAGGGGTAACTCCCAACCTTTATCCGAGCACCTATAATCCCGGAAAAACAGCCGCATAACGGCCCAATTTGCATTATGTGGCCTGAGGGTGGAAGTAGCTGCGGGCAGAACCTCGTACCATTTGTTTGACTTTTCATTTTTGACAGCTTTTTTTGAAAAAACATGATGATACGTAGTCCTATGAAAAGGAGATAAGCAATTCACAGTATAAATAATAGGCTTGGATGTCTATTCATACCAATGATATTGTGTAAAGGAACATCTTGGGTTCACCCTATGTGGGGTATGAACCTCAACCACTGTACAGTCTGATATGCAGAATCGGGAAGAGCTCGCAGCTGCATTATCGCGAGAACAATGAATCCAATTCTGCAGACAGCATACAGGGGTAAGAGAATCAACCCGACAGAATTTGTTGTTATTCTTTTGGAGACCCCAAGTACAGAGGCAAGCCAGGGAAGCCCAATCAGCAGGATCGGTTGAAATGTCAAAGCAAGTGCAAACACCCGCCACAGAATTTGCTCGACCGCAGTAGGAAAAGAGAAAAACCAGGCAAGCAGGTGGACACCGCCAAAAATGAACACAGTTGCGGATGTGGCAATATAAATTGCCATGGGTTCATCCTCGATGCTTGCAGCAAATAGGCTCTCATAAGAGTCTTCCTCGGTATTAGCACCAAATAGAGCATATCTCGGTAAAAGCACTAGCAGATACAGTGGACCACGCAAGAGCATGATAAATGGACCAAGCAGGACCCAAAAAGCGATTCTCCCCCAGTAACCTTTCTGGTTTTCAATGATTTTTTGACGCTCCGGGGCAAGGGAACCTGGGTAGTTTACACGAATAGGGTGGCGAACGCCCAGAGGCTTGCTCCACCAGAGCAAGTATATAGCAAAATTGAGCAAAGCAAAAGCCAAGGTCAAAATTTCGAGTTCGGTTATTGCTATTCCCTCAATACCTCGTGCAATACATTGCACAACAAACCAACCAGTCTGTATGACTGCAACAATTTTTGTTGTAGAGTCAGTATGGTTGAGATTGTCTTTGATCTCCTGCTCCGTGATTGTGATCAACCCTCGGGCGGCAAAGAGTTCCAGTAAGCATTGGAAATCTTCAGGCTCCCCCGGTGCATTATTAAAGTAGAGAGTTTCCGAGCTCTGTGGTGTATTTGGAAATGGAGATTGTATTTCGATGTCTTTTTCGCCTGCAATACTTGAGCTGGTTCCAAACTGCTCGAGCTCATATTGATTGTTTTTGGATAAGCTCTCCACTGGATGTCGAGTGGTTACTCCTTCCAGACTGCTAGTAGATGCTTCCGGAATTAAAGCATGCCGCCTTTTCCTAGGATTGCTAGGGATATTTGACAGACTCTTCTTATCAAACATCTCAGACGGCTGTATTATGATACAGGTCATTATGTGCTGAGCAGAATAAATTCAAGAAGCGATGTGGCTCACCGAGGGGTTCAATAGTTTCCATTCTTCCTTTACCTGCTGCAAGCACCGCGCATGCTCATCTTTATACTTTAACCATTCCGGACGTTCAAAATTGTTGAATTCTGGATCCCATAGGTGGAAAACGAGACCATTTTGGTCATAAAGTGCAAAGCCTCCCATTACTGCAAGGTATGCATGCGCCTTTGTCCAACCATATTCTGCAATAAATGTATCAGTCGGGGCCTGTCACAAAATCTGCTGCTCGGAACCGACTTTGATACTTCTTGAAAATTCTTCGAGCGGCAACCCATTGTCGCATTGCCCAGAGAACCATGAGCTCTGGAGCGAGGACGGCCAAGAACGTAATGTTCAGTTTGCCGATTAATACCCAATGAGGCGATCGCTCTGCGTAGGGGACATTGGGATGAATCGCAACCCAAACGCAGATAAATATCACAGTTAGGCAGCTAGAAAGAATGTTGACTAGTGTTCGACACTCGGTTATGTTATCGCATCGAACATCCTGCCACTCGTGGACAGGAACTGCGGTTTGGTCGAGCACCTGGTTGGCGGTGAGTAAAGGGTGAGCAAGGGCATACAGGATCATTTTTTAGCCTCCGGAATCGCTGAAGCTTTCTTGCTAGTCGGGATCACTGGAAGGTAGGGGAGAGGTTGCTTGGGCAAGAGGCAAGGGGTAATAAATACTATACTGAAGCTGTGTTACCTTTCGCAATCTTCATTGACGACAAAGAACACATCTGATTTGATCTGTCCGTTCCCACTCTCCTGAACGCTTTGGGCAAGCGCTAAGTTTGCGGATGTTTTTTCTGATTGAAGGCATAAGAGCGCTAAGATGTGAGCTGTTCTGGATATATAATTAGTTCATACGAGGATCTGGCATTCGGAACGATCGGAATTGAATCTCGTTGCTGCTTCTATGTGCGTTTTGTATATTCCCGTTGTCTAGCGTATCGTATTCACCCGAGATCCTTTGTAAACATCTGATTGTCTTATGGTTTGCTTCACGCCCTCAGCACTTATCGGTGCAGAAGAAACCAGAATGAGGAGGAGGAGCAGTAAGTAAGACATTGTTCCTTGAGTTGCGTCCGCGTTTGAAAGAACTCCGAACTCAACTCCCTATTCAGATTGATGCTTCTATCCAAGTCCAACCGAAATACATCGCGAAGTCGAAATTATGTATATAGAGAAATCTGGAACTGTCAGCTTGAACTTTAGCGTACTTTGAAGCACTGATATAGACGGATAATGTGCCTTGACTTCGTCGGGCATGAAGTAGTACCGAACACAATGTGCTTGACATGAGGAAGGGAGAGAGGACGTGTGCTACATGGTGCTATAGAGTTGACTTTCAGTAGCGCCTCTCTCATGTGCAAGTTGAGCGGAGCAAGCAGTCGCCGGCCCATCCCTGAATAGAATTTGTAACAGGAACCCATCGAGCCTGTTGGGCACCTGCAATATCTGGCCTCCCCAATTGACAGCGCTACACATTTGGACATTATCAAGAGTTGAAACTCCCGAAACTGAACGACGTTAATACATACGTTCCGAATAGATAAATCATGCAATACCGTTTTTGCTGTATGTAGGGTTATTTCAACCGACGTTGAAAAGACTCCGGCGTCGAGACTCGCACCTTTGATCAAAGTTTTAACCACTGTAACGAACACTGTGGAGTACAATGTCAAAATTCTGCCCCAATCTTTGCAGTGTAGTGGGTAAACAAGAAAATTGTTATCGAATGGACGAATTGGACTCGCATACTCGATGGCATCTGCGCTTACTATTATCGGTCTTTCGTCCCTAAGTTATGTTTAAATACCAAGGGCTGAGGATTGTGACACACGCGAGATTAATGCATGCCAGCATTGCTTGTCCCGGATGCCGTCCACTCGTTGGAGGGGTGATGGACAATGGATCTGGCGTCGTTTCACTCTTCTGCCGGTCGAGTAATGATCTTTCAAGTCTTGATTCTGGAGATTTGCAGAGAACTTGTTGAAAATCGAGTACGAATCAATAAAGTATACCCTAAATAGCTGAATGAGAAATAGCCCTTATGTGAACTTGTATATTAGTTGCCCCATCGACTTCACAATGTTCACTCTCCTGTCCCTCTCCTTCAAGTTCTGCAGGATTTCCAACCTTTTATCGTTCCCTCTGGTACCCATCTCTCTTGGCTGCGCGAGGGGAATCCTCGTTGATAATTGAATACGTTGCTCTTTATAGCAGCTCCTCGTACAAAACAACTAAGAACCTCGATCCCAACCCGAACCACCTGCACCTTTGCCGATGTTAGCAATTGGAATAGACTCGGACTGTAAAGATATACATAAACGCCCTGTAAGCGCCCAGATCATATAAATACAGATAAATAGCGGCCCTAAATTCCGAAGCGGAACAGAATTTTGCAAACGACTGTAACATGATGCACTGGACGGAAGGAAGGAAGGAAATGTATTACACGGCACGGTCCAAGATCTGAACGCCGGATTTCTGAGAAGGATCCCGATGCGGCAGGAGTATCATCCTCCTGAGGGCGGTCATGAGCAGTGGGGACGAGCTCACAACTGGCCCGCGACGCCGCTGCTGTAGATCCCCTGCCACCCATGAAAACCAAACTACTTAGATACAGGCAACTAATAAATACTGAGACTAAATACGATTTAGTACACATTCATCATTGTTGATGTTGATTTGTATTCAGCGTCGGTACTGAACAGGGACAAAGATTGGTGTTCTAGGACGGAATTGATCCGTGGCATCACAACTGACAGTCCCGGCAAGCATCTGGAGTCCTGATTTCACGCAAAATAGCAACGGTAGGTCCTGTACTGGGCATTTTGATGAAGTGTAACACTATTTCGAAGGTTTGGTGCCCAAAGCGAGGAATGAGAGACACAAACATCGAAATAAGTTTGAGTAATCAATTGATTGCAGAGCCGCATCACGTTACAGATACAAATAAATAGCTGTTGAAAACTCGAAGGCTGTACAGCCGTTTGCAGAAAGTTTTGCCCGCTCGAGTTTTCAACAGCTGTTTATCTGTATTTACTCATCCTATACATTTCCAGGCCCAGGCCCACCAAATCGTACGGAACCACCATCCGACGATAGGTCCATCGCTATCTTCGGGCATACCGGCACTTGAATTATATAGGAATCCTATCAAAATACTAAATACAAATAAACACGGGTAGAAAACTCAAGGGGGCAAAACTTTTTGCAAACGGCTGTACCAGTGCTATGTATGTATATGTATGAACCTATATGTGCCCTGACCATGTGCTTCGTAGTTACCTCATGGCTGACCTAGTCGCAATTCACTATATAGCAGTTCTCATCATTTTACTGGAGATTCTTCGTTTCCTTTAGGCTGATTCAAGGCCTCGCAAGGAGTTTGGGATCTGTCTAAGCGTATATAAAAGGGTAAGGAAAAAACTACAAAGTGGCTTGATCGTATGCACCTCGCCTTCGTTCGCTCCATTTACAATTTTACATCCTTATGATGATGCCCATCATGAAACTTTTTCTGCTTTCCATCTCGGTTGCGAATACAATAATTTTCACTGAGGGTGAGCAATTGGTTCTGAATATCCACGATGGCTGATTTAAACTTTGTTTCGTACATCCCAAGTTATCGCAGCTCCTCAGGCAGTCTCTCTTCTAACAACAACAGCAACTCTATACAACGTCATTCCAACCCAAGCGGTTTCATTGCCCGATAATGATTCATACACAAATCTCATTATGTTTGATCATATATCTGGGCCGACCGAGACTATTTTAGGCGTAAGCAGTGGGCCCCAAGGAAGCGAAACCACATACTCGTTTGGAGAATACATCAGCAACGACGTTATTTACACCACCACAATCACGGGGAGCCAGGGACAGGCAACTGTGGAGACAGTAGTTACACCGTACCTTGTGGGATATACAAACTGTAAGATGTCGTGATATCCGATCTACAGCATAGGGTAAACCCATTCGATTCAAACCTTTTTTCATTATAGGGACCGTGGTTGAATCCGACGGAGGTCAATGGGTGACTTATTCGCCGTATATTTCCAGTGAACACGTTCACAACAATACTTTCACTGTCGATGGAGGTTATGCTAGCTGCAGCTTTGACTCGTCTCATCAAAAGGGCTTTTGCACAGGCGTGGACCTCGAACCGGTTGTAACCACTTTGACAGATTCCAACTCTCAGGTTGCGACTGTTACTGAGGTCAAAACTTTTTCTGAATCGTATGAGGGTTCAGTTTCTGCATTTACAACAATAACGCTTCCATCGAGGACTGGCCTGGGGTCCGGATCTTCAGCAACGGGTGGTTCCTCAAATGCTGCTATAACGAAGTATCGAACATATGGGTTTGGAGGATACATAATCATGGCAGTCGCGGTGAATATGTATACTGACTGGATATGAAAGTACGAGTGGGTAACTTGCTAATGAGTTTGAACGACCCTTAGACGAATGCGCTATGCTACGGGACCGTTGTTCTAGTAAACTTCTTACAAAGATATAAAACTCTTCGTGAAACATATCTTTTCCAGATCGCAGAAAAATACCACAGGACACATTGAGTTTCAGTAGTCTTTCCAGCAGAGTCTACGTCACTCTACCAAATTTTTCATTCAAAGACTACCTGGTATGGAAGAGAGACATAGATCTAGTGGGGTCTTGCGGGGTAATCGATCGAGCCTGAGATTAGACTTAAGGAGAACGCGTAGCCGGTTTCGCGCAGCCGGATGCTCGCAACAGAGGAGTACAAGAGGTGAAAATGTACTAGACATTGTAGATGCTCTGTCATCCCAGAGCTGAATACAACGAATGATCTTTAGCGACCTTGTTGGGTCACTCTAAACGAGTGTAAGTCTGAGAAGACGAGAATTATATCTTTTCTTAGCTACTTGAGTAAGTATAATCTAGTCCAAATCTTTGTACGAGTCCACTTCTGCGACAACGTGACCATCATACCCCCCTCACCCCCCTTCCTTCTTCTCCTCGAACCTTTCACTACAAATATATGATACGTACACAAAAGTGAAAATTTGCTTTGGATTTGAATCGAAGGAATTGGTACCATAAGCGAAACGCAGCAAGAATAAGTGGGTTTAAAACGACGTTACTCGTGGAGTCCAGGGTCGGTCGCTAATGGCGATGTATGTCAAACATTAATGTTTCGAGGGAATCAGTACCACTACGGTGGGCCGATCTTTACACCTTATCATCGTCGCAAAGGACGATAGAGGAGTGCTAGCCTGAATCGCTGTCCTTCCGGCTTCCCTGTGGAAGATCGGGATCCAGTTATCTAAAGTTCGGGAGAAGATACTACCCCAGCTTCCTTGGGCACGTCAAATGATAAAATCGTTTTGATGGCAAAGTTCCGGCTGACCCGACTGCCAAGAGTTTGAAGATACGATTCGAACGATGAGCCGCAAGATTAAGGTCGAGATACGAACATTTGAAAGCCACCTCATAACTTTCATCCGCACGATCGGGTATGATTCATAAAAGAGCATTGTTCCTTCATAGGTTGTTCGCTAGTATTTAGATTGAGGACCAAGGTTGTCCTTCTTCTGATGTTCATTCCACTCAGGCTGCATTCAGAATAACTCTCACTTCCAGCGTCAGGGAAATCTCTATGCGTCATTAGACGGTGAAAAGAACGTAAGGATCGGAAATGCTGACATCCAGAAGCTCACAGGAAGGACTGCCAAGACAGTAAGAATGAGTTTGAGATGATCTTAGTCGGTCCTAGCATTGAATACTGGTAATAATTAATAAAGAGTCATCGCTGACGTGCGAATGTTTTTCTCATATTGCTGTGCACAATTTCTTTGGTAGTCAGGAGGATTGCCCACGCTGAGCACGTACTACTCCGAGTGGCAATTTCCACTTGAAAACAGCCAGAATCGAAAAGAACTACCACTTGGAGATGCTTTCGGTTCCAAGAACTCCAAGCTTCTGATGCTGTGAGGAGCTAAGTGGGGTAACGTCCAACCTCAGGAATTCCTAATTTAAGGCGAGCTGATTTTTTGATTGGCCGTCGGTCGCAATCACTGATTAAATTGTCATTGTACAGCTTTTGATGCGCACGTCGACATAAATTTGGCAAATGCTTGCAAATCTCGAAACGAACTCCCCTCCCCTCTCCTGTGCTATCATTATCGTTCGTCCTTTCCGAGACAGCTCTCAAGGACATCTATTTACTCACCTCTGCACTCCTAGATGTCAAATTCATTGGACGAGAATCCGGCAACCATGCCGCCCTCCCTCAGATTGGCTTTGCAGCTCTCGATGCTACCATCTGAGAAGTTTGACGAGGTCCTGGCCAATCTAGCAACTCTGCCTTTCGACATCTGGGATGACGATGCTGCTGCTGCTGCGGATCCATCACTTATAGCGCGTGATATGAACGCCAGGCTTGCTAGAATGAGTCCTTTTGACAAATCTCAGACCGCTCTTCTCTGTGTGCAGGACTTTCAGCAAACCGGGAATGTAAATACTCTCGATCAAGGAATAGGATTGATGAGGAATGCAATCCAAGGGTGCGGGATACGGTTATGATTACGCAACAAATCTTCTGACTACATCTAATACCTGTAGATACACGGAAACTGGGGATGTGAAGGGCAAGTTCGATTCGCTCTGTCGATTAACTTCCTTTCTTTCTACCCGTTTCCGACGCACAAGTGATTTTACCTTTCTCAATGCTGCGATCGACTCCATGCGGGAGGCTTTGGAGCTTGACCAAGAGAGTGATGCCACCCCCGAACTGTTCTATACTCTTGGCCAGTTGCTTTTGGATCGATTCAGACATTCAGGGGAGCGGGATGACCTTAGTGGGTCGCTAGACAGTTTTCTCCAAGGTTTCTCGATTCTTCCAGCGGAAGACAGAAATGTGTCACTCTTTATTCAGAATATTGCCGTTTGCATTAGAATGGCAACCGAACGTCCACAACTTAGGGAAGTATTCTTGACATTTAAAGATAATATCTTCCTTGGCAATCAATCTTCATTGGCCCCTACACGCCGTGCGCATATTCTTCATTATATTGGCAGCAATCTACTTGGTCGTTTCCAAAGTCTGGGGAGAATGGAGGATCTTGAAAACGCTATGGCTTTTCTCCAGCGTTCCACTGAGCTTGAGACAGGCGATCCAGGGGCGATAACAGTACTTGGGGTGTCTCGGCTTATTCACTTTGAACAAACAGGCAATGAGGAAGATTTGTTGGCTGCTGTTGCTCTCCAAAAAAGGGCTCTCCAGATGATAGACCAGGAGGATGAGCGCACTCCAGGTGTCCTGAACAACCTGGGAAATGCGCTCCACTTGTTGTTCGAGCTTTCAGGGGATGTTGCTAATCTGGACGAGGCGGTGAATGTTCACTCTCGTGCACTATATCATCTAAAGGTATGGGCTCTGCATTCTGTTCTGTTCACCTTGAGTTGACGAGTGGACTTAGCTCAAAGAGGATGAAAAGTATACGCACCACTATTCCCTTGCCAAATCTTATCAACGCCGTTTCGAGCATTTAGAGGATCTCGGAGATCTCGACCTTGCAATTAATAGCATGGAGAATGCCCTCCGTACGATGCCAGACGATGACCCTTTGGAGGCCAGAATGCTTTCCAGCTGTGGCGGAGCGTATTACCAATTATATTCTGTCACGCACGAACAATCAAGAATCGAACATTCAGTTAAGCTGCAGCGCAAGGCGGTTTTTCTGACACCCACTGAGCATCCTGCGCGAGCGTTGCGTCTTGTGAACTTTGCTCAGGCTTTGATTGAACTTTCCCACCCAGATGCAAATCTAGAAGTGATCGATGAAGCGGTACGCCATCTAGAGGAAGCACTTTCTTTAATGGGCAATAGCAGAGTAGATACTGAAGCCATAGCCTCATTTAGCCTTTCTCGTGCTCTGAGGCGCAGTTATGAGATAAAGAAAGCTATGAAGGACTTGTATCAAAGGTACGGGAATTTCCTATCCTGGTTTCAAAGCTTTGGCAATTTCTTAGGTTTACACAGGAATGATCATTTTAATGACCTCAATAAAGCTATCGACGCTGGATACCAAGCGGTTCGAACATTGCGAAATACACTGCAGGTAGCAGAAATTTGCGAAGCTCTTGCCAGCTCCCTACTTTTGCGATATCGGGATGCTGAAAACCCACTAGATTCTGACAGAAGTGATGCGATGGAGCTATTCCAAAAGGGATCTTTGTCCCCTTCCAAACCTCCTGTGAATCAGTTTCTCTGCGCGTTGAGGTGGGGATATCTATGTATTGAATGTGATGGTATCCCAGCGGGAGTGGAGGCATTCAAAAAAGTGTTCAAGATGATCCCTCGCGTTATATGGATTGGAAATCACCTCCACCGTCGCTATACTGATGCCAAATTGATCTGGATCTTTCTAGGTGATGCCGTGGCACTTGCGATCAAAGCGAGCAATCTGAGACTAGCTTTGGAATGGGCTGAAGAGGGTCGTTGCATTGTATGGCGTCAAATACTTCAACTCCGTCAGGATCCTTCAGAGGGTCCGCTAGGGAAAGAAATCAAATTGGTGACCGATAAGCTGCAGCATATGGGAGTGGATTCACATCGGCCTTCACCCAACATTACTCTCGCATCACAACTAATAGCGGCTGCTAGTCTTGCAATAAGTAGAGATTCTCCGATTCCTGGGATGTCCCCGGAGGAATTCTCTCAGCGGATGGCAGCATTTGCACTTGCTGCCTCTGACATGCAGAAGCAGGAACAGCGGAGACTAGCAGAGCAATATGAAAGTCTAGTCTCCCAAGCACAATCGATTTCCCAGTTTCCGAACGAGACCTTCCATCCAAAAACCTTTGCCGATTTCCTCCCTGTCACTCAAAGTGGACCTGTCATCTTCATCAATATTTGTGCTGAACGATGTGATGCGATAGCCCTTGTCCCTTGGCAGCAAGAGCCGCTACTCATTCCTCTGGAGAATTTTTCTCAAGAACAGGCGGAACAGATGCTGTCCACCTTCATCACTGATCTGGAAGCCAAAGGAGTTCGGACAAAATCCCGTGGACGCTCCACTTCTAGTGTCACTGGACGCATCCGGGCTCTTCTTGGTACTTTGTGGACGGATGTTGTTTATCCTGTGTTGAAGGTTTTAGGACCAAGGGTGTGTATATCCGAATCTGTGATTAGTATACTGGTTGACTCTAGTGACCTTTTTTGAAGTTACAACAATTCGAAGATGGCAGGCTACCGCACATTACGTGGTGTCCCAGTGGGCCATTAACTTTCTTGCCCCTGCATGCTGCAGGAGTGTACAAGACTAACGGAGGTGATAAAATCTTTGATCATGCTGTTTCTTCTTATACTCCAAATTTCGCCGCTCTCATTGCCGCTCAGAAACACAGTGCTGCTCAGTCTGCAGTTTCTCCTCGGCTTCTGGCTGTATCTCAGCCTAACACCCCCAATGCAGAAGAACTTCCATCTACAATAGCAGAAGTGGAAGCTTTACAGAAGATGTATCCGGACTTGACTTGGCTTAATGACTCTGATGGGACCAAGGATGCTGTAATGGAGGGAATTCGGGAACACCACTGGGTGCACTTTGCTTGTCATGCGGTGCTAGACCTGGATAATCCCCTTCAAAGTGCCTTTTTACTGCAGGGCAAAAGCCTAGAGCTTGCAGACCTTATGACGCAGTCATTTGACCATACTCAGCTTGCTTATCTATCGGCCTGTAGAACTGCGGCGGGTCATGAGCAGCTGTCAGAGGAGGCTGTACATTTGGTTGCTGGAATGCTTATGGCTGGCTTTCAGAATGTCATTGGTACACTTTGGGCCATCGATGACGATGATGCAAACTTTGTAGCGCAGCATTTCTATCAGTACCTGCAGCAGAATGGACATGGGAACAGCTCTCACTCGTCATATGCTCTGCATCATGCTGTTGGCCAGCTGAGATCATCCATTGGAGAGAAATACTTTCTTCGCTGGATACCGTTTATTCATTTTGGTGTATAACTGTTAACTTCCGATGATGGCCAATCTTGAACTCAAAGTTTTTTCGAAATCTTTTGTTGCAATTTGTAACTCATCCTCTCATACAGTCGAAACTGTAATAAATAGATATTGGATATCAAGCTCGCAGAGAAATACAACTGTAAACCGGACTGTTCAGTTATGTTTCTAAAGTAAAACCAATCAGTACATCGCGAGGCAGGAACCCTAAGTAAATAACCCTCGGACAGACAAGGGGTAAACTGCTGAGGGAAAAGCGGGAATGTTGCATAGTATACAGTCCGTAGGCAATGTTTACTGTAATATCGCCTGAGCGCCCACGAACTAAAGGAAAAACGAAAGGATTACGCAAGAGCGCAACGACCAGAATGGTAGTTCACGGAGCTAACATCTATCCTTCATTTTAAACGGCGACAATGTTCTATAGGATCAAATCTCAAGACGTCTCAAAACGCATTCAAGAGATAGGTATATGTAGACGTCCCAAATAAGAGAAAGAACGCCTGCTTTGGCCTGCCGTAAGCGACGAGGAGCAGCGGTACCGCCTGTTTAAAGCTGGTTGTCTAAAGGTCACGATTCCTGCATTACAAGTTCGAATTAAAATCGGATTCAAGTTGACAAATGAAGCTTAAATAGGATACAAATTTCCTTCTAAACGACAATCAAGAAATTCACCGAAAAACGTCTACATGTACGTAATAGTTCGCTTAACTCTGCCTGCCCGTCTCCTTTCTCCCTCCTTCCTTTCTCCCTTCTTCCTTTCTGTCATCATCTCAGATAGAACCCGGAATACTTACAATTTTTTTGGCCCATGTCTGCACTTGAACGCGCCACAAAACTCAAGGAAGAAGGAAATAATCTCTTCTCACAGAAGAACTACGCGTCTGCCGCAGCGAAATACTCGGAGGCTCTTCAGGTTGGGGGGGACAATGCAATTCTATATTCGAACAGAGCAGCATGTAGACTGAATATGAAAAGGTGCGCTCCTTTAGTCGAGAGCTGTTCCGGAGTAGCTGTCCTAATCCCCAATATAGCTATCTCGATGCTCAGTCGGATGCTCAAAAAGTGAGTGGCACTCGTTCGACCAGCTGATTTCCGAGATCAATCCTTGCATTAGGCTACGCAGATAGACCCTGGGTTTGCCAAGGCTTATGCCAGAGTAGCAACTGCTCAAGATGTACGTTTTCCACTGGTTCCCCTGAGATCGATGGCACCGAATCTTGACCTTTTCGCTAGGCTCTGCGTATGCCCTATAAGAGCGTTGAGTCTTGGAAATCGGCTCTTAGAAATCTACCCAGGGATAATCTCACTCCTTCCCAACTAGCTCAAAAAGCCGAATACGAGAAAGGACTCGCAGCGGCTGTTGATGCTTTAGACCTTTTAAAATCATCCGGCGCCAAGCATCTTCTGATGACCGGTGCCAATGAAACGTCGGACCTTCCATGGGTCTGCGCACACAGAATTATGCCTCAGCTCATGGAACGGGGCGATTACAAAAGCTGCGTATGTTCCGATTTGGTCTTTCATCGCATTTGGGCTACGAGATTGATTTTTGGCGTTTATATAGGCCTGGGCTTTGACGTCTGCGTACAACGAATTTACTGAAGGTGTCCGACAAATTTTCTCGGCCACAACTCAAGGTCCTTTGAGGTTTCAATCCACGACGGTAATTCATCATTCGTTCTGCGTCTATCTCTTTTTAGACATCGCTGACACCTGATAGGGCCTCTCATTCATTTCTAATGCCATCCTCACTGATCACCGAGTTTTCCATATTACCGACGGGAGATTTATTCAAAAATATAATGAACAAGGCAAGTGGGAGACGACCTCTCTCTTCAATTATGGTCTAACTTGGGCGATAATAATAGTCATCGGCGAAGCCCAATTCTTCAGAGCTTGGACCGAAGGAGGACCTGATGTGATTAAACAAAATGTTCTTAAGCGATTGGAGGAGGAAGGATGGGGAGCGACGCGACCCGCTCTTGCTACTACCGTTAGGTATATACTCGTTTTGAATTTGGATCAGCGCTTAATACCGCTTCGTGGTTATAGATCCTGGATTATCCAAGGATTTTATCAGGGTGGCTTGTTCCAGAATGTTGTCGCAGAGATTGAGTTCATCGGACGGGCTATCGAGCTAATCAAATGGGGTCGGGAACAGTTTGAAAACGTGCCTAAGGAGGATAGAGGTGTGATCTTTGAGGAAACCTTTCTTCGAGGGGTTCAGATGCTACATTTAGAGGCTCTTCTCAAGGTATGCGAGCATGTTAGAACCTTACTATCATGACGATGTCTTTGTAGGTCTTCCCAAGGGCAGACGATGAAACGATGGAAGCGACTCTCCTAGAGGCAGAGGATGTCATTGCCGGTGTCGATGCTGCGACCATTCCACCTCGTGAATCCGATCCCGCCTTTGTTTCGGCGTATTACTATAAGCCAAAGGGTGAAGCACTCTCGTGAGTGTCTCCTTTAATGTTGATCGACCGTTGTGCCCAAAACCTGACCATTCACGAAGAATGAAAGGAATGTATTATCGTACTCTAGGAAACCGCCTAAGGGCTCGAAAGGACCGTTCACTTCTGGAGACTATGAACAAAAATTATGCTCTTTCATCCAGGTATTATTTGGAAGCAGCGGAGTGTTATGCCGAGGATGGCGAGAATCACGCAGGCTAGTATCTTTTCTGCATATTTTATATGATTCTAACTTCTTATTTTCCCGCAGTCTTTCTCAATGCTGGGCTCGAGATGATGGGGTACTGCAAAACTAGTCCCCGAGATCAGCTCGCCGTTATAGAGCGTCTTCGTCTTTCGATACCAAAGATGAAATGCATCTGGGCTCAGTCGTCATTCGCAAAACAGGGAGGTGATATTCTGTTCAAGAGAGGGTTGGATGTGGAGAATGAGCTGCGTGAAGCTTTGAAGACTGGTAAATTCCAACTCGATATTCCAGTAATGCTTCAACCTCTTTGAAACTGCCGCATTGTCTGAATACCCTGCTTGTCCTACGAATGGAGCTTGTTTATAATACTCGTATATAGTGCCAAATGTTTGATTTTATGCCGCTGTCTCAGAGTTTAGTATACTCGGACTATGAGGGTAGTTTCCCTGAATAAACACATTGATTCTGGAGTTGGGAAGAAAGGACATGCTGAGTCACCATAACCCTAGTCGAGTCTGCTTCTTTGTACTTTGTCTTCGACTTGATCTTCCTCATATCCTTTGCGGTACATAGTAACGTCGAAAACCTTATTCTCTTAGAAAACTGTTCGATTCAAGTACGGCTTATTTTTTTTACTTTATATGTCGTCCCAGAGCTAATTTTAAAGTTTTTGTCTTCCAGGGCATAGCTCAGCTTCTTATCATCTTTAGAGTCGCTGAAGGCCGGGAGTACGATGAAGCCAAACGAACAAAGGCAATATCTGAGTCCAGTGCAACATAGACACATGTTCAGCTTGGCCCTCAGCGCCGTCGAGCTACTGGGGTTGAAGCTGTCACAGGAAATCGTGTGGAAGCGGAGCTGGTCCCAATGATAGAAGATGGGATTAGCACAACGTCGATTCGAGATTTCAGTTCTGACGTGGGTGGAAAAGCTAAACCTGAAGCTAGCTATGATAGTACCAAAGTTCAAATGGTCTAACGAACTGTTCAAGTTGTTATATGATGATATGCATGTCGGTTTCTCGACCTGAGGGTTTATAGACAAGCGTTCTTTTTTTGTACGTATAATAAATCCACAGCTTGGTATTCATCCCTCTTGTCAAGTAAAGTTGGTACTTCTTCCGGTGACAGTAACCGTATGTATCTTTAAACTAAGGTTTTCGAGGTCAACGTGATTGCACTACAAGGTTCTGTCATTGAAGCGGTAAAAAAAAGTATTAGTCCCAAAATTTACCAGAAGCATGAAGCGATGCTGAGCGTTATGAAGTCCATTCCTTGATTGTACAAAGTGTAATACGCCATGCTCGAGAAATTATAAAATGGACACGGGGATTCGGAAACGGAGGTCCGTCGGGGATACAATATGGGCGTCGATCCCAAAACACATATGTGATATATAATACATTGGTCCATTTTGAGCTAGACACGTTTCGTCAGAGTGCATATCCGATCATGGAGACAGCGGCGCGGTGATCCTTCTGGTAAGGTTCAGTAAGAGGCGGCCTGGATCAGCTCGTATAAGGGTGCTATGTCACAGTATTTGACTCAGTAAGGGCAGGGGTTGGGGACGAGTACTGGTGGTTACATAAGTAAAAGGTCACGGAGCGCAGCGGCTGGATGTGGCGCCTTTGAAAGTTTGTCGGAATGGGGCGCAATGGAACACTGCCAAACGTAGGACTTCCACCGGTAGAGTTGCGAAGTCTAGTATACTTGGATTTTCAGGACGATTGTTCTTCAAGAAGGACACACGATGATTCTGGATGACAGGATCCGCACGCCTAGAAATGGACCAGAATCAAATCTAGTGGGAGAAACGTACCTTATCAAAAATTGATAGATAATGTCGGCGTTGTCCTTTATCCTGACGTAGTTCAACGTTACTCTAGAGTCCCAAACCGGTATAGGCTAGCAGTCGTCAGTTACAATGTTTTAAGACTTTATTTGAAAAATCCACTTCCATACACAGGAACAATCTGAATGCTCCAAAAGGGTCCGAGTCGATGAATGCAATTTTAGTTCTTTAATGCTTTTGAACGGGTCGCTTGAACTTCATGCTTTAGGCGACATCAAATCCTCGGGTGCGGAACTACATAAGAATGTAGGCGGAATTTGATGAGAAATGCGACTTTTTAATGGTTTTTCAACAGTTTTGATGCGGAGGATATTCATTGAAATGACCTTGAACCCGCATTCGAGAATCCGCTGTCGACCAAATCGAACGGACTCATACACTTTGTATAGAGTGAATTCCAGACTGAGGATGAGTCCCGTCGTATCCTGGCAGCACTCCATCCCAAATTACTCCAGTTGGTGTTCTATGCAACAACCGCTACTCCAATCATCACTGGCTTATCGACATCATGGAAGGAAGGAAGGAAGTGTATTACACGGCACGGTCCAAGATCTGAACGCCGGATTTCTGAGAAGTATCCCGATGCGGCACAAGCATCATCGTCCTCAGGGCGGTCATGGGCAGTGGGGCATAGAATACATTGTCCGATTGTCTTGGCCTCTTATCTTCGACTCTATTCAATAGTGGCTGGATCGCGAAATTTCCGGTGACTGTGTGAGCGTCCGTGAATATTTCCTGGTTCCTATAGGCGGAGGTCAGCTCGGAAATCTCTTCGGGTCCGCGAATAGCAGTCCTCTTATATGCCACAATACCTCTTGATAGCTATCTATCTGGATTGAGCTATTATAACACAATGGCAACAGGACCGCGACTCTTCCGGTGGCCACCCATATTTCGTCTGAGCTTCTGAGGCCAGAGTTCTTCCGGTATCAAAAGAAAGGCGTCAAATGAAAATGTGGAATTTGCAAACATCAGAAAACTGATGCCTGCTGTCTAGTACAACATAGAATGTAAGTGTAAATTCAATACGCCTTGGCTCTTTTACATACTCGGGGTTACCAAAAGTGACTGCTATGTGATTTCCGTGTATATTTTCTTTTTCTTGTCCTACTTGCACTACCACCATTCTTTCTCTAAAATATTTCAAGCATACATAGCTCTAGGTAAGTGCAATGCCCTCGTAGCATGTCATTGATTAATTCCAATTTGATGCTCAGGAATGTGGTAAAACTTTTGATGCATTGATCATCAAATGACGGTCACTTTTGGTGACCACGAGTATAAACCGCACTCAATTGAATCAAATTTGGACTGTAAGTAGAGCTGAGACGTATGGTACCGGACACATTCAGCAGTGGCGTGTTCGTACCTATCCCATTCAGTCGAGCGGGAAGACAGCGCTTGACGATTTTATCGGAGATGAAGAAAAGCTAGACATAGAAAGGACGAATGTCTTATGACCATTGACCTAGGACTCATTGACTGCCTTCCGCTGTGCTCCTTATTGCGCTCATCTTTCAGCTAGCGTGCTTTCTTCCCAAGTTTGATGCTTTATTTTTAACAGAACCGTGAGGAAAGATCGGTCTATCATTTTCAACTCTTTCATGGCAGATGGATGGTCGTAGAAGCCAATCAAAATCTTGTACATAATATCTGGATTCCATTTGTGTATCCGATTCATTTCTTCGAGTACTAAGCTCCGGCTTCCATCAGTTGCTTTCCTCGCCCACTCCGCCAGCGGCGCTGCCAGGTGGAACCAATTTTGTATACCCCTCGAAGATCTTGTCTCTGGTTACCTAACTACTAACTACGTTAACATTGCCTTACACAGTAGCAATCTGCCTCCATGTCTACTAAACCTGTTGATGCTTGGCTAGAAAGATCGAGACTCGATGGCATGATTTTGGATGGATTTACCTACGGTTCGTCGGTCAGCGCCATTGATAATTTATTGAGATTTAATTCCACAATTCTCTCAGGTATTTTCTTCCTACTTTCTATCCAGGCCTCGATCGCAGTCTATCGCAGTTCGCGATCCAGACATCAACGGTCTAACAAAAGGACAACTCGAATACTTCAAGCATACATTGGGGTCACATTCATCTTGGCTACAATCGGGGTTGGGGCTAACGCCCGGTACACGGAAGACATATGGATTAATTTTCGTGGCCAGGAAGGATGGTCTCCAGATCTTTTGATCGAGAATGAATTTAATTATTGGTATAATCGTCTTGCAGTGGATAGGTGGGTTATCCGTTTTTATTCCGTAGCACTTTCCCTTTTACCTGTTCATTTCAGTCAGGAGGTTTTGGTTTGGATAATGAATGCGCTCCTCTTCTACCGCTGTTGTCGAGTGTGGAGTAACGCTTGGTGGGTTGTGCTTGTCATGGGTTTGGTGTACCTGGCCATCTTTGGTAGGGCGTTGTCCCACATTGATATATTTTCATTTCTAACAGTCTCACTCTCATTCATAACACCAGGACTGTCGATAAGTGTTATGGTGTTCGCTGGGGAAAAGGCTGTATTCACGAATTTGAGCTTGCAAACATCCTTCCTGGCCCTCTCTTGCACATACAACCTTCTCTTCACCATTCTGGTTTCAACGCGACTCCTCACCGTTCGCAGCACCGTCAGACATGCTCTCTCTCCCGAGCATGCCGAGCTATACACGTCCATCACTACAACCCTTGTCGAGTCTGCTTCTTTGTACTTCGTCTTCGACTTGATCTTCCTCGTATCTTTTGCGGTACATAGTAACGTCGAAAACCTTATTCTCCTAGAAAACTCTTTGATTCAAGTACGGCTTGTTTTCTCATTCCTTATTTCGTTTCAGAACTAATATTGGAGTTCTTATCTTCCAGGGTATAGCTCAGCTTCTTATCATCATTAGAGTCGCTGAAGGCCGGGAGTACGATGATACCAAACGAATAAAGGCAATATCTGAGTCCACCGCAACACTGACACATCTTCAGTTTGGGCCTCAGCGCCGTCGAGTTACCGGGGTTGAAGCAGGTACGGGAAACCTTGTGGAAGTGGAGCTGGTCCCAATGACAGAAGACGGGATTGGAACAACGTCGGTTCGGGATTTCAGCTCTGACGTGGGTGGAAAAGCTAAGCCTGATGCCAGCTACAATAGTACAAGAGTTCAAATGGTCTAACGAACTGTTGTAATGTGATGATATCCCTGTCGGTTTCTCCACCTGAGGGTTTATGAACAACAGTTCATTTCCGTTCTTCGGTGTACATTCACTTCACAGATTAATATTCGTCCCTCATGTTAAATGAAGCCACTACTTCTATTGGTGACAGTAACCGTATGTCATATTATTTGACGCGGTAAGGACGATGTGGGGGATGGGTATCGAGCGTATTGGCGGTTAAGTGAAAAGTCACGGAAATCAGACATGAGCGTAGCGCCTAATGGCCCAACGTAGTAATCTTCCTGTTGCTCCCCCGGCTGGATGTTTCTGCTCGATGCCTACAAAAGGTTGGCGTATTACTGATACCGATTGCATAAAATGGATTACTACTTCGTATGATCGAATGTAAGGGTATCATCGTTCATATTTTCCTCCACGTCCCTTGAGATATTGACTTGAATAGGGCGCAATGGGACACTGCCAAACGTAGGATTTCCACCAGTAGAGTTGCCAGGGCCGTTTGTCGAAGTCTCCATCACCTGAAATCTGATCCGTATTGCGATGGCGTTGAATGTGATACCCTGCATGGCATGGTTAATAATAGTATTGAATCCAGTTTGTCCGAGTTCAATGCTGCTGGAACTTACCACGACTGATGCAACACTCTCGAGTAATATGAACTGGGCGTTAATGTCGGAGCAATACAATGCCAAGAGAACGATTTCTACGATTAGTTGCAATGCCGCAGACTCTATCAGGATCCTCAGGATGGAAAGTAGTCGGCTGTTATTGTTGGCTTTATAGGCAGAGGACTGTCGATGGGTACTCCATATGCGATAGCTCATGAGGGAAGTTGTCACAATATTCAACCCGACCGCAAAGGAGTAAAACGTTGTGATCCAGGTAATTAATTGCGGGTCAAATATCGAGGTGGTTGATGAAGAAGTTACATATAAGCCACATACCATGTAGCCTGCAACTATAAAGTAAGAGTAATCAAATCAATCACAAGTCGCCTCATATGAGACAAATGAACGTACCTATTTCGACCACTAGCAATGCCACAGGGATGACAATCACTTTCCAATTTCGATTCCAAAGCACCCAGCAACGGTATATCTGAAATGAACCACTGACCATCAATGGCAAGGCCTCTACGTAGATGGAGGGTACTAACGGCTGCGGTACTACCGAGACTCTCCTGAGTAGCGTAAAGAGTGTCCTTTAGAACATGGTCCCATGGTCGCAAGGGAGCAATGAAAGCCACAGGGCCCCCTGGGGTTAACCCATGATCCACATACCCGGCAACTGTTCGAGCCGCGTTCAATGCCAGATGCATCGTTGCGATCACGAACATCAACGACGATATTCCGATCATAGTCTAAAGTATGAATATAGTCAAGCATGGTCTGGTCATAGGTCTAGATCAGCACGTACATTCGTGTGCCGAGCAACCCTAGTGCGCGTATTGTTAAACGTTGGAGAGAAATGACCGTACATTGTCGCTGAAAATATAGCTAAGAAGAAGCCTACAGAATTCCCGGATTAATTTCAATATGCTGTCAGTTCCAAAAAAAAAAAAAGGGAAACAGCGAAGTTTACATACCATATACAATAGCCTGCGCGATCCAGTCACAGCTGAGGAGTCAAGATGATCCGAAGCCATAGTCAAGACGAACCTCAACATATGGAGCAATAAGCAACGTCTTCTCCAACGAAAGCTGACCCATCGCAGGGGGTATGCGCGCGGCAGACAGTTAGGATGGAACGGAGCCAAGGAGGTTGACTCAAGGCCGAGGGTTCTTAAATCGACTTGCACTGCAACTACCGATCAGCTCTGGGGCTTGATAGTGGACTCTAAATGGTGGGGGGGGAGGGGGCGTGTAGTGGATGTTCATGACAGATATTCGAATATAAAGGTGCGTTCCTAGTACATACATAATTCGTTTCCAATATATGAAATTATAATCCCAGTTCTTCTCCAACATACATCAGACACTGTGTCCATGCTATTTGAATCAGACATTTTCCCGTCCATCAATCTTCGTGAAGTCGCACACGCTTTGGGCACTAAAGCCTGCATAATACCGACTAGACCTGCCTTACTTGTGGAAAAGATTGTGTATTGCATCTTTGGGATTGACCACGTATTCACTGAGATTCGATAAAGCTGCGACGATAACAAGTACCTTTCAAGTTGTGGAAGAATGAACAAGTGTATAACTTCTGGTGAACACGGAGACCTCGTCCACACGCAATCTCGTGAGAACGGTAAGCACGAGAGTAATTGAAACCGACAATGAACATAACGTGGCAACCGCGAAGAGCACTTCAAGTTTTCCATACCATTGAGAAGGGAACCATGCGAATTGCCAAGTAAGATTCTGTGATCAACTCAGTAATCGTAGTCTGCCACATTCCGACAGAACGTGTATTGTGGAACTTAGAAGCCGCGAATTTCCGCGAATTTTATTCAATGACATGAGAACACGGGCCCTTCGTGTACGTGTCATATGCTCAGACTACGTATTATTATAAAGATACATCATTTGGGCCTGGAATTTGCCAGGATGAGCATGTCATTTTAATACGAATCAAGCATGACATGCGGTGAGAGAAGCGCGATTCGCGAACGCTTAACTGCTAGAAGAGGTTGATACCCATGTTTTTACATGGGTGGAAGCTCGAAATGAGCGTTAGCTAGGGCTGGAACATCACTACATTGTAATGCAATCGCATGTAGATTCCCTGAAATTCCGGCTCTGGACAAGGCGGTGACAAGGAATCCGTGAAAACAGATGATAAATGTCGGACATACACCTCTCTCTCTCTTTGCTCTCACTATCTTCTTGTGGGATTTCAGTGGCAACTGAGTTTCCTTTCAAATGAATCCATCATCGACAACACAGTAGCGTTTGGAATTCCTAGCAGTATTCCATCGTGCAACGCGTACAAGTAAACGGTTTTCTAGAACTCAAAGGAACCGCATATACCTCGCGAGCTCTCGGCGGGAAGCATAGACCATATAAATAAGAAGGAAATGTGGAAGTCCGTTGTTCCAAAAATTCTCTCGTAGTCCCAGCCAGCATTGGGGACAATCGCCAATGATGGAGGTTCAAAATCAAAATAGATGAAGAATTGAGGGCACTGACGACAAGAAAATTTGCAATCCTCGATATTCATCCTAGTTTTCAAATTAGAGCTCATCGAGTTTAAAAATGATCGGGCATGGTCTCAGATACGGAATCGTAACAACGAGCGCTGACCGTGAACCCCGACTCCTCAGCGTAGGCCTTCTAATTAGAGAGAAAAGAGTATTTTCCAGATCTGCAGACTCGATGTAGAGTATATACTGGAAGATGATATTATCCTTGATCTAATTGGAGCCTGTTGGTTATCCAAGCGAATGTACATTGGCAATCCGAGTATTAGGTAGCAAACCACCATTTATACACAAGCCACCGCGTTCTGACACGAACTACTATAGTTTCAGTGGCTTTCGAGTCACAGCAGCCAGTGAGCTCCACGAAAGATGAATGGTGATAGTATCCCCATATACATTGAGGAAGCTCAGTGCGAGATATAACTGTCTTCACCGACAGCATGAGTCGGGGAGCAGACGAAAGATGAAAAAAAAATATATATATATTTAGGGCTGTGATTGCTTGCCGATCAGCAATCTCGGACCGGATCGGGCAAAAAAGAGAAAGCCGTTGGCAGCTTCATTTCGGGATTACCGTGGTGGCGACTGGTTATCGGTTATCACCCGGGCCCTTTTCGTCTCAAATCAAGTCAGGACCTGATTTCACTGTTGATTTGAGATTCTTTTACAACCTCTACGGGACCCCCATCTTTATGACACGATCAGCTTCACTTTGACTCAAACCCTCTGATACCTAGCCTGTAGCCTGATGCAGAAAGAAAATTCGCGAACTCACCACTTTGATATCAGGACGAGTCAATAATGTGTCAACAGCACTCGTGACGAGCACTGGCTTTTCGAGTAATAAGATTATTGATTCTATTCACCCGTCAATACAGGAACAAGCAAGCTCAACTCATCGTTGAAGGCATGCTCTTATCGCAGGTCGTAGTTCCTTTAGCATATCAATATAAGTATGGTGCCACCAACCGACTTCCTCTGCGAAGAACCCATCGTGGCGGAGTGCAGCTTCTCGCAGAATAGCATCGATCTCCGCTTCAGTTGGCATAGCAGTATTACCGCTATGCTCCCTCACGAAAGGCTTCACTCCAGTATAGTGCACGACCCGGATTTCATCCTTCATACTCTCCCAAAGCGCTGGACTCTCGCTCTTGATACCGAGGTTCGCGTTATACGCATAGGGAAGTCGGACAACATTGGCGGCAAAGAAGAGGTTTAAGAACGACTGCTCCGCTTGCTGGAGTGGATACACAGCAGTTTCGAGAACGCTCTTCATCTGGTCGAGAACAGCTGATGACGGGCGCAAAGCCAGGACACCAGCGTTAAAGGTGACGATGAATCCTCCGTCGACATCAGGTACGGCGCCAAAGGTGAAAGGGAGTTGGAATAGTTCGTTGATGTTTCTACGGACCAATGTGTCCGAATCCAAGTATACGGCTCGCTCGATTCCGATTTTGTCAAGACCCCAGATGTTTAGCTTCGTATATTGGTCGGAAAAGCGATGGTGGATGCCTTTGCCGTTGTGAGGTGGGCTTATTAGCGGCACAGCTATGGGCTCCCACCCTACAACTTCGGCGATGCAGAGGGCTTCAGAGGATATCCTGTCCTCGAGGTAGGGTAGGAGAAGTCTGGAGGAAACATTGGCCTGGCGTACTGAGTAACCAAGTACTGCAGTACCCCAGATAAAAGAGTCGGTATATAGCGTCGAGACAACCGCCGTTTTGCGGGGGTCAACGGTAGTAGAGGACAAGCCGTCTAGGAGGCTGGGTGGATGCCTAGAGGAAAAGAAAAATAATTAGCTGAGTGGGCCGACACAGAATTGAAGGGGCAAGGACCCACAGGTCTTGGAAAACTTTCTGGGGAACGAAAGGCGTTTTTGTGCGCAAAAGTTTAAAACAGACCCAGAGGAAAATAATACCCGCCAGTCCTGCAAGCGTGAATCCTCCTATTTTGCGTCGTTTGCTGGCCTGAAAATTCTGGCTTATTGGTAGGGGGGTGTATGCGTATGCCATGTTCGGAAGAAACAAAGAAAAAAAATAAGGAGGACGGAAAAAAAATGTGGCTGCTTTCAACGCCTCGTGAGGGGTTTGGGCATATACAGTATTCGTGATCTCTCACGCTTAGCCCCCAATGGATTACTGAGCCAGTCAATTGGGGAAGAATGATGATTCCAGCGGAACATGTTAATGCAGAGAATTCAACAACAACAGACTGGGACAATGCCTTTGAACATCATATTTTCTCTGATATCAACACATAGTGCCGGCAGGCAAGCGATTACATCTCTGGTAGTCTGTACATGAAACGGTACCACATATAGGTAGTGAAGGACTCAATTTGGAGGGGAAATGGCCGACAAGCACGGGGAAAGGAACTCCTACTTCCAATCCCCGCATGATACTGCATCGTCCAAATCAATCACAAAAGGTGTACAAGCAGGTCATATTATCGGTGCGCAGCTAGATGTAGTCTTACCCGACTCAGCTGTCAATCGACTTCCATTCAACCCTGCTGCGCTGTATCCACATGAGCTGATTGAATTGAGTGCATGTAGCAGAGGTACTGTACTGGAGAGCTCCTCGCCGTTGGGGCAGCAAGTCTCTGAAATACGAAGCCTCAGACCTATCAACAATAGAAGCTGAGGATGAATAAAAGCAGAACGGCTTCCCGCCAATAAACTTTTCCTCGTATTTGGCCTAGCTATGGAAAGGAAGGTGAGAGAAATCATCTTCTGCTCGAGTTCATCGCAATAAGGTGGGATGCTCCAAAAAACAAGGCCTAAAATAACACGGAAATCAAGCCTGAAGTTGGTAATTTATATTATCCAAAGCCCTCAAAAATACGAGATTTGAACGGGATATAGAATTTGGTACGAGCGCTTAAAAGATTCTTCGCCCTACCCATCGTTAAATGTCTCAATCTTGTTCTACATATATAGAAAAACCCAAAAGGTCGGAAATCTGACTAAAACTTCCCAAGGCGACTTAATCACCAAAATAGGCAATATAAAATGCGCTTTGACCGGCACAGGTTTTGGCGGCTTGCCACGTGTTGGTATCGGTCGTTTCTTTAGTCCGACGTCCGTCACGGTCTGAACCCTGCAAGTTGAGCTTTTATGGATTCGGGTTTTTTTTTTCATTCGTGTAGGTAGGGAAGCGGGAATTTCGTCAGAAATAAAATAAAATAAAATCGGAGAGGGAGCGAATTTCAATTCATTTTTGAAATTAATTATGACCGGTGGCCGAGAGAGCACGGGTGCAGTAGCGAAATAAAATCCTCGATGCAAATTTTTGGTTGCAAGAGTTAGTCCCTTGCCTATACCTTCTAGGAAAAATCACGCAGATTCAGGGTACTTATAACATAGTGACTGCAAGAGGAATTGTTGCTCACATATTTCAATCGCGCTTTACAAAGTCATTTACATGGACATAACATCGGCGCTCATCATTTTCAGCGCTCGTTATGTTCATGTTATGTTAACGTGAGACATTCACGGGACCTGCCGCATCCAGCCACATCACATAAAACCAGGTATAGGCGTTTGATTCAGCTCCATAGCCCCAGGGCTCTATTGCTAGAATGTTAATAGTAAATACAAATTATTTTTGTATGCTAGAGTAGTAAATTACTGATTTTTGTGTAATTCTGGCAATGCAATAACTGCAAAAGAATGCAAATACTTATCACATTCTAGAGAATTGGCTGGTATCTGGAATTCCTTGAGCAAAGGCATGGTACGAAGCCACAAATCTGGCACCTTGTGCTCAAGTCCTACGGTACGTTCAAGGACATCTAGCGGAATCAACACTTGAATGATTGGATTGCTTCTTATGTCCTTTTGGTACACTGTACAGGGCTCGATAAGCATTTCGGTCGAAGCAAAAAAAGAGATTGATGTCTCACGTTCACACATAACACGAACATAACGAGCGTTGAAAATGATGAGCGCCGATGTTATGTCCATGTTATGGTAAATGACTTTCTAAAGCGCGATTGGAATATGTGAGCAACAATTCCTCCTGCAGTTAATATGTTATACGTACCCTGAATTGCCTGCTTTTTCCTGGAAGGTATAGGCAAGGGACTAACTCTCGCAACCAAAAATTTGCAACGAGAATTTTATTTCACTACTGCACCCGTGCTCTCTCGGCCACCGGTCATAATTAATTTCAGAAATGAACTGAAATTCTCTCCCTCTCCGATTTTATTTTATTTTATTGAGGACGAAATTCCCACTTCCTTATCCACACGAATGAAAACAAAACCCGAATCCATGGATTTGCTGTTTATCGCTGGTACTAGCAAGTACACCTATTCCGACCTAAAAAAATCCCGCCCAATGACAGACAACCTGTTATAGACGGACAAATCAGTTTCCGCAGTAAGTATGACGACCGGCTCCTCGGTACCTTGTATGTATCCTGAGTTTTCCCAATAGAAAGGTCTCGAAGAATCAATGCCAGGGATCGTATCATCGGGGATGCACTTAGCGTTGAGGTACACTTGTCATCGAGACGCACTTAGCGTTGGGCTGAACGGATATCATCATTCATATGAGAATGGGAAGGTCAGTACAGTTGTCCGCCATCCAAAAGTGATAGAGACAGGCAAGTTGAATAACTAAGTTTGTTCTCTGTTTCTGGGAATATTGCGGAGATTAAATATCAAGGGGCTTCGGTGTTAAGGGGCCGCCGCCAAACCAGTGTGAGCACGTTTTCGTGTCTGAGCAGTCACCTCCACGTTTGTCTTATGAAACATCTGGGGATGCTCCAAATTCAGCAATCATTCGCTGTTACAGAGCCTCTTTTTTCGAAAATAGACTGTTACTACAGTTTGGACGAACAAATTTTCGAATGACATTCCCGTTCTATGTAGGTTCCATCGCAGATTTCATTGTCGATTCTCTGTTCTCTCCATTCATCATTTGGATGGCTTATTCCCGGTCAGTCATATCTCCTGAAAGACGCAATGACAAGAGGGCACCATTCACCTTGCTATAGGACTAGAAGGGATGGATTTAGATAAGGTTGGACATGCAAGTAAAGCGGAGGTTCCTGGGGTCTTGGGCGATGAAGAAAAACCTCATGATGGGGAGAGAAGCAGGCTAATTACCGAGACTGGTTTCGTACTTTCTGGGGTTATTGCGGGGACTAGGTTATAGGGCGCTTTTGAACGAGAATGGCTGGGTGGGCTGCCCCGCCAGGGAATAATGCTGGAGATAGGGAGATATAATCAACTGTATGCAGCTCGTTCAATTGCTGACATCGGAACAATCCACCGACCCCCTGCATGGATAGAGTGCGCTCTTGTCCCTCGTTGCGATCTCGATTTTGATGAAGCCTTTTCCTTTCTGTTCGTCGGGAGATCTCAACATAGGTCCATCTATATCAGTTGCATCGCCTGGAAATTGTATAAGAGCTGGTTCCTTTTTCCTTACGATTCTGTCTATATAACAAGGGCCAAGTGATCACCTTCCGCACTAAAGAAACTCACCGAACATCTCCCCACGGAATCATGACCTCGAAGAAATCCCCCAATCTTCCAGATTATGCAGTCGATCCTGACGCTGTATTGAAAGACAAGTCTGCCAAGTGGCGGTTTGGTCGAATCCCTGATTATACCAAGACGAGAGCTTCGTATCAGGCCGGTAAGTAATTATTCGTTGTACATATTCGGGTCGGATTTGATGCTCTTTTCAGGGAAAGCTATGAATCATTTACCTTCGTCCCTGGAATCAATCGTTGAAAATCTTATTAAGAATTGGGAGATCGAAGCTTCCTATAAGACTGATCTCGGCGACTGGCGCACCATCGACCACGCAAATTACTCTTTTTCCGTCAACGGAGGGCCTGCTCAGTCAGGAGAACATATGTTGAAGGTAGGAGTGATATGATACTCGCTTTTATTGTGGTATGACGAAAAAGCAGGTTGGAACGTACAACGCCATCATTCCTCCCAACGAGTACTACAGCCCTGAACACCTGGACTTTAGAGCCAGTCATATCACTTTCAAACGACTGATGCCAACATTTGCTTGGGAAGTTCTTGAGGTTTATCTAGGTCCGCCAAAGGTAGTTTTCAAGTGGAGGCACTGGGGTGAGATGAAGAACGACTATGTTGGATTCAACAAGTAAGTATTCAATCCGAGCAATTATTGTTCCTGCGTTATTTCTTTTCATGATACCGCCAACTAATACGCTGTGTTACTCAATTCCACTTTCATTCAGCAAAGGGGAAAAAGTGGTTTGCAAAGCTCACGGTCGTGAAATATCTATCGAAGGCGTCACAGTCGGCGAAGTCAATGACAAGTTGCAACTGCAGAAGGTCGAAACCTGGTTCGACCCGGAAGCGCTGTTCCGACAACTTGGGCCTGTTGCCAAAGCTGGTGATGAGAGCGACGACATACCGACCAACTCTGATGAGGGGGAATATATGCATGACCATGGGACCCCAGTCGGTTCCGTGGCTGAGTGTCCTTTCATGAAAGGGAAACTTTGATTGGACATTACTGCAACCTACTCTTTCCCCTAGAAATTTTTCCTCATATGATATGTACTTCATACTTGAATGAATTTTCAAGATAGTCGGAATTTCTTCTCTATGCAACATGTCAAACGCAAATCTCACGAAAGTACTACATTGAATCTACTTCACTGTGGCAATTCGTGAGCCAGGGGGCGAGGCTCACTCTTCCAAATCCATACCATTAAACGAAGAGCGAGCTTCAGGGCAGCAAAGTTGAGGAATTGGATTGAGGGATATCACTGACAACAACTCTTTACTTCGGAGGCTGTGGAAGCACCAAGAGATCAGATTCCTGCTGTATGGGAACGTATTGCTTCTGCGAATCCCTCTTATACTTGAGCGACGGGATACCATGTATCAGTAGGGAGATGACGGCCCCAAGGGGCTTTAAACGGTCTACGATATTTCGGGATTCAAAGTGTCGATTTTCCAGATAAAGGTCGCAAGCAACTTTCTGTGGTCAAGGCGAATAGGACAGGAAAACCTCTAGAAGAGGTAATGGTTGGGTTGACAGTTGTCATACTGAGCTCGCGCATGCATTGGTATTGCAAAAGAAGGCTCAGCCATGATGAATAGTTCATGTTCATCAAAATTCGAGAGTCCATATCTGTATCCGTGATGGCGCCAAGTCTCTCATCCTCGCCCCAATATCTTGAGGGCCGATGCTAGAAAGTTTAACTTTTCTTTTCGTACGATGTTGCGTATATGCTTGAGTCGGATCTTTTTTTTTTCTTTCACACGAGAGAGGAGACGACGAAGGACATATTTGCTGCCTTCGAATGTCGAGAAAGATGCGTGTTGCTGTACAAAGCAGAGATCGCCGTGACGGCTAATGGCAAAGAGCTAAGCAGGTGCCCATAACCGTATCGTAATGGGTATCAGCAACACCCGTATTTATACAGGTACCATACGGATACCCTGTACTAAAGTACTAGCATGGCCCAAAACGCTCAAAGCAATGATTTTTACGTCATTGACACCCACTCGAGCTCGGCAGCTACGGCTGTTGCATACCGTATATGCAGAGTATACGGGTATACGGGTGGCGACAGCCGTACCGTATGCCGTCCCGTGAGAGGCAATTTTTGCCACGGTGGCGATCCCTACATATAAGGTGCATCGTTTGACTGTAAAATAAGTACTATCAAATTACATTCTGAACATACACAAGGAGCTTACTTCTCCGCGCCTGAACTCCGTGCAATTATCAAACAAGCAGTTACTCTAAAATATTATATTTTCATTCAGCATAGTACGTAGGTGGAGGTTCTGACTGAGCATTTCCCGCCATCTCTAGTCTCCTTAGACGATCAGATATTTCAGCCAGAGACCGGGTGATTGGCGTCGTAGTACTGGTATGCGTATAGGAATCAGATCTTTCGCCAACACTAGTACGAGAGTCCATCGATTGGTTGGTGACATGAAAACCGCCCGATCGACGACCGTATCGCGCCATTGCTTCTTTTGAGTTGGGAATGATAGTAGTGGGAGAGGGATAGTTATCCTCGGCAGCAGCAGTCGCGGCAGTACTGTGAGCTACGAATTCAGACCGCCGCTGAGAGGTATCGCCCTCGTCTTCAAAGAACATCCGTCGGCGAAGCTGTCTTCTCCAAAGCAGTGCTATCCCAAGAGCAACGATCAGAACACCAGCGAGTCCACCTATCACGCCACCAGCAATCGCACCCGCTGAGCTGCTCTTCTTACTACTATTGCCTTGGTCAAAAGGGGCGGATGTTTGTTCAGGCTGGGCGGTGGTAGATGATGTTGCAGGAGCGATTGACTGTGATGGAGTATCGGTCGATGTGGGTACAGGAGTAGCTACTGAAAGCACTTCAGCAAATGGTTTCCCTGTTGGCTCTGCTACTATCGCGTTCGGCGGTCCATTGAAGCAATTCCCAATGCCAGAGGTGATAAGAGTACAACCAAGAACGCCGGTAGGAGTTCCCGACGGTCCCAAGAACAGCTCTATCCAGCCGGAAGCAGAAGCAACTATCGTTCTAGTACCTGCTACAGGTGGTACGAGTGAAAATGGTTAGTATACGGGATTCCTGAGCACATGGATGCTTCAGACTTACTAGCAGTTAGAGCTGAGACCTCGCTTGTTAATCCATTGGAAGACTCTAACGTTGTGAAAGGACCGAGAGCCTGATACAGATAGGTTGTAGATAGACCGTTGGCAGCAGTCCCAAGAGGTTGCAATGGCGCTGTAACAGAAGCGCTAAGGAGATGACCGCCTGAAACTTGCCAAAGAGTGACGCTCTGTGCGGATACATGGTGTGTACTAGTGATAACTGCCACGTATACGAGAAAGAGGTATCATTTAGAGCAGCTCTTACTCCACAGAGACGATCAGAAACTCACGAATAAATGAACCGACGAATAATAAGAACCGCATCAAGCGGGATTGGCTTGAGGGAAGGAATGTTAGACAGTTGAGCAAAAAGGAGAAGAAGAGTCTTGGAGACTTGGGCAACGCTTGTGAATTGCTTTGGTGCGATAAGAATACCTTCGACAACCAAATATCAATCGTTTCAACGAATCTGATCGGATCCCGTCGGAAATGAATAGATCCTGCCGCGGATTTGAAACATCATCGAATCATCATTCACAAATGACTTCGATGATTATACCTATTTTCGGTAGCTACTAGGATCAAATGAAAATACAGCACGAGTCCGTTAATGGGAGTATGAGTCTCGACTGAAAAACAGATCAGGTTAGAGTACTTAAAGGGCTTGAGAGAACTAGCGGTTGGCAACGGACACGTTGCAAACAGCCACAGAAGTTATCATTCCCTGAATCGTAGATACTGACAGTGATGGAACAACACATTCCATCACTCGACCATCACTTGACCATTATATTCAGAACAAGCCGAGTTGCGATAGGCTATCGTGGTTAGTGGCAGTTACAAGAATACCCAGCCGCGCTGCCCTCGAATACGCGCAGAAATCAATTCTGTAGAGTTCAGTGCTGCGGTCTGGCACGCTGCCTCCCATTGAAAAAAAATAGTATAGACGTAGATTCTCTGGTACATCAGAGTAAATGCCGCGAGCTCGAAAGCATCGGTTGTGTCGAAGCGTCCCTTATAAAGCTCAGAACACAGGAATAGACTCATTGGCACCGCTAAAGGTCAGTCATAGCAGTGACAAAGTGACGGGCAAGGCAGGGCGTGCGGTATGGGAGAACTGAACGGAGGGTACAGAGTGACTCTCAGTCCCAGTAAGATAAGACTCAGACTCGATACATACGTATGAGCTTTGCCAGAATTCCGATACTCTAGGTGAAATCCTCGTGCAGGGATAACGGTATAGATAGTATAGATGAGGATATGTATTTTCTTGGCATAGCGACAATGGGAGTTTGAGAGCGCTATGACAACGGTCCGGCAGAAGGGACAAACAGAGAGACCACCTTGAGCTACAGCTGCAGAAAGTGGGTATGATCGAGAAATTCAGGCAGTATACCAACAAAAATGGTTGTGGCCTGAATGGAGACTGTCAAGCGCATTTCAATAATACTGTGTCGGGCACAGTACATACAGGGCTTGTGCAGCTACAAACAGCTCGAAGTGCATTCCAACCACCGATTACTTAAAAAAAAAAGCCTGGGCTTCGGTCTTGAAAAATTGAATCCAATGTGGAAGGTACTGGTAGACAAGAAGATACGACGTACAGGTCCCCCATACCGTGCCTTATCACGAGAGGGGAAGTATATCAACGAGCCTGCTCAACTTGCAAGTTTACATGATAAATTCGACGGAAGAAATAATTAACTGGGAAAAACCGAGATGAAAATCGCAATGCCTATTATAAGACACTTACTTGAATTTATTTTCTTCCTAAGACTTTGAATTCATACCTGGCTGGAGGAGAAAGCGGAAAAGTGCAACACCAGTGTTGGATATGAATCCGTGTATATGTTTGGCGTTTAAATCCGTGAATTACTCTAGTCCTCCGCGCCTCCGACGTTCAACCTAAGGCTAGGTAATCTGTGTCATTATGGAATCTGCAATCATCGAGTAGCGGTAGCTAAAGGAGGAATCAGCGCTCATCTGCATATATAGGATGATTGCTGGTTACATATCTAGTACTTGATGAGTCGGCGTAGTCAGGCAGAGAGAGAAAGAGAGAGAGAGAGAGAGAGAGAGAGAGAGAGAGGACATGCTAAATGGAGTGAATATTGATACTAATGATGCTCATCATGTGGCGCTTGACTCGACCACCATGCTAAGCTTGGATCGGAACGCTGAGCTCTTGGTTAACATTTCTTCTCTTACACTGTACAGCGTCTTCATCCACAATCACGCAGGGCTTATTATCGAGCAAAAAAATACAACTTAAGGCCAGTGATCATTGATATGTTTTTGTCCTCGGATTGAATCGAGCGGAGTCGGGACATATCAACGCTCAGCACCGACTCAGATGCATCATTATGTGTCTGAGATAAAGGAGATCGAGAGGCAAGAACTTTAACAAGTTCTGAACTTGTTTATTACATTTACAACCGGAGAGGTTTGGGTGTGAACATAGATATTAAATAGGCCTTGCGACCATCTGAGCAATTGACGAGCCAGGAAGAGAATAAACCACTTCAATCTGCCAGCCAGCCTTCTGTAGTAATTTCCAGAAGTGAGGGAATGTGCGCTCGCAGCCGCGCAGTAGCGACATCATCTGCGGACAGTCAAGCAACTCACGTAGATAGTAGCATGATCCACCCACTTACCTGCATGTCGAGGAGATATGAAGACAAGTCAACAGCACCCATATTTGGTAACAATGGCCTAGGGGGTCTCTTAGTGGGGACTGCACCTGGAACGTGCCTGTAAGTTTCATCCTCTCCGCAGACAAAGCGTATACAGTTCTCCATTAAGACCAACTTTGTTGTGCTCTGAGCGGAGTCACGCAAATGTTTTAAGAACCTGATGAAATGTATGGATCTGAAAGCTAACTGAGCGAACAGTGAACCTACTTGAGAGTATACGCGTCCGACCAGTCGTGACAGATGAACCGAGCCAGGAAAATGTCTGCGTTATGGACCGGTTGAGGGGTGAAAAAGTCGTGAGCTAAAAATTGAACGACATTGTTGAATTCAATGAAAGCAAAATTTAACATTGTTTACTCACCTGCAAAGGAAACCCGTCCTTGAGGTAGTGCATCTGGCAATTCCCTCTCCCAATGCTGCAGTTGAGATGTAAATCCAATACCTCGGAAGAAAATAGGAGCAACTCACCTTGATACCTTCCTGGACTACGGCTGAGGTGTCTTGAATAAGAAAACGAAGATCAGGATTGGATTGAGCTATCTCAAGAGATATCGACCCGATGCCTCCGCCAACGTCGACAATGAGTGCATTCTTTTCTAGCGAAGACCATTCGAAGCCTTTGCACGAGATGTATAAAAGATCTGTCAAAAAATAGGACAACAAACGCGTACCTTGTAATACCGTGCCCTGTGGGGATATCCTGCGCCAGGCATCCATTGCCACCCCAAAACGTTTGAACCTCACTTTATTCTCTGGCAGCTCGTACCACGAGAAAAGATCAATATGAGTACCAAACGCCTTGCTCAAGGGTGTGTCGAGCTCGTCTTCTGAACGATCAGGATTGATGATAACTTCGTTGATATATGCAGCAGCTTTGAAAGTCTCATCTGTGCTAGAAGGTGTTCAGACGATATACGTTTTACTGTAGAGGCGAAGATCACTTGAGTTGGATGACCGATGAATATCCCACTGCTCCTTCATGCTTATCTTCAGGCCTGGACGCACCTAACTATCTACTGGCTCGATTCATCAGAATGCAGAATACTCACGCAGCCCGAATGGTTTCGTAGTCTTTGCCGGTGTCCAGTAAAGTCGAGATGCGATTGTGCGCGAATACATCGGGAGATACTTCCCGGAATATGTGCTGTGTAGCCAACACACGTAGAACCCGGGCTGACATCATTTATCAATTTTGCATCCAGTGACCACCAGTAGTCGGCTTGTTACCTATGTTCAGTGGTTCCATACCGTTCCTTTTCGCTATGTCGTCCACATGACATCCCTGTCAAGGCTCAACACAATTTGTGAAGTCAGGGGCATCTAAATAACAGACCTGAGAACCAGCCTCCCGAACAATCTCCGCAATCGAAGTCTCAGCAACCACGGCAAGTGCCGCCGAGGAGAGGTGCTAGTACAACAATGTAAGACTGCAGGATAGAGGCCGATGACTCACTTACCGCAAGAGATGTGTCGAAGAGGGTCCTGGTAGGATATTTCACGTTGGCAATAAGCTGCGTAGCTGCGGATACGATGATAGAAGCAGCTTTCACAATTTCACTATCGTGCACAAGCCTTTCGTTTTCTGGAGCATTCTGAGGTTTATCAAGGTCGGGATATGTTCCAGATAGAGCGGTGCACCGGGAATCGATTGTCTTCACTGAGGTAGAGATCAGGTCAGAGAGCTCGAGCAAAGTAGAAGCCATTGCTTCGCCAGTTGATCCCATCCGTGTCGACTGGTGGTTTTTATACCTACCTTTCCCGGCATTTCAGCCGCCAGTCGATCACCAAATAAGTTAGTCCAAACTTTATTCCAGATAATACAGGGGTATACCTACATTCTACCAAGGGATTGGGATGCGAAGTGTTGCTAAACTGTTTCAGTCTAGATTATGAGATCCAAAAACAAAATGGGAGACGAACGCTCCGACCTTTAAATGTTCAATGAAGCACCTTGAAATTTAGCGTTCAGCTCCATTAGAAACTTTGATAGATTTTACACGAATTCTCGTTCAGCTGGATAATTTCTTGTTTGATGTTTTTCCGCTCGCAATTATTGAACCTGTGTTTAGAGACTCGGAACTGCAGATTCAGCTAGAATTGAGTGAGCGCGCTGTTTAAACTACTCGTACATATGTGTACGGATTCTGGAAGACAGCGAGTCCCAATCAAATAACACTCTGCTTTCCGGATGACTTCGGAGATGCATTTTTGTTGGCCACAATTTAAGTTGATGGATTCAGTTTGCATCCTTTCGCCGTAGTGATCTCGTGCTGTATTCCTAAAATGCGCATCGAGGGTAGAAACAAAAGCACTGCTATGAAGCATTGTAAGGCCAAAGTTGAAACTTGGAACTCCCTGCCGGAATTTTCTGTCAATGTTTTTCCAGTCTCTCTTCGAGAGGGCAGAAGAAAGGATGTTATCAACTCGAATGGAGAAGTTCCACGAAAGTAACAATATGAAGAGAGAACGAAGCTTAGAGAGTAAGTGACGATGAGCTTTTACAAAAGGCAAAGTGGTAAATGGAGAAACGCTTGCTGCGGACGATGAAATGGATTGTGTCATCCGGTGTTTTTCGTTCCCCTTCAGGTAAATTGTTGTTCAATAATTGCATAAAAAGCTCGTAACAAGGGCTGCATTTATAATGCTATCGGAGTTTAGTAAGAAACTTGAACTTCCACCTACTGGATTTCAAAGATGCACCTACAGGCCTCAAGGTTCAGTGGCCGTACCAGAATCAACCATCTCCTTGTTGATATAAGTAACTGCGAACTTTGAATTCTAGAATTTTAGTCTCATGAATCAGCCAGGGAAATTCAGGCGTCGGAAAGCGGTACTTAAGAGGCAGATCAGCACCGATACGGCGATACCCAGTTATTTGAACATCACGCGAGACCCTTGGATATAGACACGGCGGTCTACTGTGAATGGTGCTAGGACGTGGTAACTCATGCTAGTTCGGAAGGAAGATAAAATGTGTTCACATGAAGGACAGATAAACAAATGGACAAGCGAACCTGTTGAATTTGCGAACGAGAATGAGCGCTCGACGAAGGAAAAAAGTACATATATGAGATGAACCTCCC
Organism: Collybiopsis luxurians FD-317 M1; assembly: GCA_000827265.1. Taxonomy (NCBI): domain Eukaryota; kingdom Fungi; phylum Basidiomycota; class Agaricomycetes; order Agaricales; family Omphalotaceae; genus Collybiopsis; species Collybiopsis luxurians. The sequence goes on from KN834865.1 coordinate 83,097, forward strand.
GGTAAAATGGTTATGGAACGGTTTTCTGAAGTCGTGTAGTCGGTTTTTTTTTTAAAGCGCACTTTCGTCCCTTTCATGATTTTGCGGTTCCACTTTCAGCGTTCGTTTTCTTGAAAAGTCCATACGCCTTCGAGGAGAGAAAAGGCCCAAGAGAGGCTATCTAACTAAATGTGGGATATTGTGAAAGAAGGAGACGAGGGGTCTAACGATGTGCGCGGCATACTTTGTATTAGAGGAGCTACAGCGGCCCCAGTGGCTACATGGCGAATGTGGAAGGAAAAAAGGTATCGCTGAATGCAGCGACAAAAAACAGAGCACGTGGCTCGACTACATAGACTCCGGTCAAACTGCTTTTGACCGAACCATGAATGTGGCAGCCTGAAAACTCTGGGTCCCAACAGCGAACTACATAAACAATTGCATAGAACTCCTTGAATTTGATGTCGCACTTGGCACTTGAAAACTATTTGGAACCAAGATTCCACCTGGGTCCTTAGTCCTGCTAGCCTCAGTAAAAAACATTGACAATAGAGCGATCTATATATGGTAGATACAAGCTAGGTAGTAGTACATTGTTACCAACAGCAGTGTAATAACAACGAGAGGCTTGCTATAGCAAGGGTATTGTAATTAATACAGTGTCGGTGTCTGTTAGCCGAGGAGTACTTCACTCGAGCCTCCGAATATCTACAGTCAGGCAGGCCCTTCTACATTGCATCGGTATAGTCCACGATCGGTATTCCGAGTGTCAAACGATGTGAACTATTGAATGTAAGCCATGCATGTTGGGGATCTCTGGGGGGTATACCATCAAAAACTCTACCACTGTTTTTGTTTGACAAACTGAAAATTACTCGTACTTGCCCCACACGCAAATCTGGCAAATAGTCATTGTATACCAGGCTTCTAGAGATTAGATCAAGCTTAACATATTCTATACAATGTCTTCATTCACTCAGGCTTCCCGCTGTGCTCATTTTGTTCAGTAAACGGAAATCTTCTACTTCCTAAGTGGGGCTGGGGCAAACCGGATAACTAATACTAATAATTGATCTGGTCTGTTCCTCGAATTGAATTGAGCAGAGTCAGGACATATCAGCATCCATCACTAATTCCGATGCATCATTATGTGTTTCTGACGAAGCCTTGACGAAGCCTGAAGGAGATCGCGATACAGAAAACTTTATTACAACATTTACAGCCAAAGAAGCCGGTTTGGGAGTGTACATAGGCACGATAAAATATTAAACAGGCTTAGCAATCATTTGAGTCATCGAGAAGCCGGGAAGAGGATGAGCAGCTTCAATCTCCCAGCCAGCTTTCTGGAGTAATTTCCAGTAGTGAGGGAACGTGCGCTCGCAGCCGCGGAGTATAGTCATCATCTGTAAGCAATCGAGCAATGTTACCTGGACAGTAGTATGATCTACTTACCTGCATGTCAAGGAGATATGAAGTCAAGTCGACAGCGCCCATGTTTGGTAACAACGGCTTAGGGGGTCTCTCAGTAGGAACTGCGCCTGGAATGTGCTTGTAAGTCTCATCCTCTCCGCAGACATAGTGTATAGAGTGTTCCATTAGGACCAACTTTGTCGTGCTCTGAGCGGAGTCACGCAAGTGTTTTAAGAGCCTGATGAAACGTTTGGATCTGAAAGCTAATTGAGCGAGCAGTGGACGTACTTGAGACTATACGCATCCGACCAGTCATGACAGATGAGCCGAACCAAGAAAACATCTGCATTCTTAATCGGTTGAGGGGTAAAAAAGTCGTGAGCTGCAAAAGTTGAACCAGATCATCAATTCAGTGAAAGAGTAGTCTGCCTGTTAACCGACCTGCAAAGGAAACCTGTCCTGTAGGTAGCGCGTCCGGTAGTTCTCTCTCCCAATGCTGGAATGAAGATGTAAATCCGATGCTTCGGAAATAGGATAGGAGCCTAACTCACCTTGATGCCTTCTTGGACTACGGCTGAGGTGTCTTGAACAAGAAAACGAAGATCAGGATTGGATTGAGCTATCTCAAGTGATATCGACCCAACGCCTCCGCCCACGTCGACAATGAGTGCATTCTTTGCTAGCGAAGACCATTTGAAGCCTTTGCACGAGATGTATAGAAGATCCATGGAAAATAGGACAGTAAACGCGAACCTTGTAATACCGTACCCTGTGGCGACATTCTTCGTGAGGCGTCCATTGCCATTCCAAAACGTTTGAATCTTATTTTGTTCTCTGGCAGCTCGTACCACGAGAAAAGATCAAGATGAGTGTCAAATGCCTTGTTCAAGGGTGTGTCGAGTTCATCTTCTGAACGATTCGGATTGATGATAACTTCATTGATATAAGCCGCAGCCTTGAACGTCTCGTCTGTGCTGGAAGGGGGTTAGAACCTATACATTTTACTGTAGAAGCGAAGATCACTTGAGTTGGATGACCGAAGAATATCCCACTGCTCCTTCATGCTTATCTTCAGGCCTAGACGCATCTAAGTATTTATTGACTCGATTCATCAGAATGCAGAGTACCCACAGAGCACGAATGGTTTCGTAGTCTTTGCCGGTGTCCAGTAAAGTCGAGATGCGATTGTGCGCAAATACATCGGGAGATACTTCCCGGAATATGTGCTGTGTAGCCAACACACGTAGAACCCGGGCTGGCATCAATGATCAGCTTTGCATCTAGTGACCGCCAGTAGTCGACTGGTTACCTATGTTCAGTGGCTCCATACCGTTCCTTTTCGCTATGTCGTCCACATGACATCCCTGTCAAGGCTCAACACAATTTGTGAAGTCAGGGGCATCTAAATAACAGACCTGAGGACCAGCCTCCCGAACAATCTCCGCAATCGAAGACTCAGCAACCACGGCAAGTGCCGCCGAGGAGAGGTGCTAGTACAACAATGTCAGATTACAGGATCGAGGCCGATGGCTCACTTACCGCAAGAGATGTGTCGAAGAGGGTCCTAGTAGGATATTGCACGTTGGCAATAAGCTGCGTAGCTGCGGATGCGATGATAGAAGCAGCTTTTATAATTTCACTATTGTGCATAAGCTTTTCATTTTCTGGAGCATTCTGAGGTTTATCAAGGTCGGGATATGTTCCAGATAGAGCGGTGCATTGGGAATCGATTGTCTTCACTGAGATAGAGATCAGGTCAGAGAGCTCGAGCAAAGTAGAAGCCATTGCTTCGCCAGTTGGTCCCATCCGTGTCGACTGGTGGTTTTTATACCTACCTTCCCTGGCATTTCAGCTGCCAGTCGATCACCAAATAAGTTAGTCCAGACTTTATTCCAGATAATACAAGGGTATTAATAAATTTGATAAATTTTCCAAAAACTCTTGTTCAGCTGAATAGTTCTTTGTCTCATGTTTCTCCGCTCGCAGTTATCGAACCTGTGTTTAAAGACTCGGGACTGCAGATTCAACTAGAATTAGCTCAGCGCCGTTTTTTGAACTACGACGTACATATATATGAGGATTCTAGAAGAAGTGAGCCCCACTCAACGAATGACCTGCTTTCCGGATGACTTCGGAGACGATTTTTGTTGTGAGTCGATGAATACAGTTTGCATCCCCTCCCATAGTGACCTCAGTCGGGCTGTATTTCTGAACACGTATCAACGGTAGAAATAAGAGCACTGCTATCAAGCATTGTAAGGGCAAATTTGAATGAGAAAGTCCTGTTCACAAAAGGCAAAGTGACAAATGGAGAATCGCCTGCCCCGTATGATGAAATAGATTGCATCTGGTGTATTTCATTCCATTTTTCCTTCCCCTTGAGGTAAATTGTTGCTCAATAGTTGCGTAAAAAGATCGTAAAAAGATCGTAATGTGGGCTGTGTTTATCATGCTATCGGAGTTTAGTATGGCCCTTCAGTTTTCACTTATTCGCTTTCAAAGATACATTTACAGGCCGCCAGGTTTAGGTGAGAGTACCAGAATCAACCATCTTCTTGTTTGGATAACTATGAACTCCGAGAATAGAAATCCTAGCTAGTCTCATGAACCGGCTAGAGAAATTCAAGTGTTGGACAGCAGGACTTTCCTATTGATCAAAGCGTTGCGAGGCGGACCAGCACTGCGACCCAGTTATTTGAACATCATGCGAGTCCGTTAGATATAGACACGGCTATCCACTTGTGTGAATGGTGCTACGACGTGGATACTCATGCCAGCTCGCAAGGAAGACAAAATGTTTTCGCATGAAGGACAGATGGATAAATGGATAAGCGGACCCATTGAATTTGCGAACAAGGATGATACCAAATGATGCGCTCGATGCAGGAAAAGAAGTAGATAAGATGAGACTTTCTGTAAAATGTTTATGGAACGGGTTTCTGAAGTCGTGCAGTCACTCTTTCTAAGCGCACTTTCATCCCTTCATGATTTTGCGGGTCAACTTTCGGCGTTCGCCTACGGAAACTACGACTACTAAGTGGCAGGAGCTAAATTATTACCTGTAAGTTCATGTACGATACCTAACAGAGGGCCGGTGCAGTTAGAAAGAGAGAGTAGCACTCGCGGTGCATGGTGGATATCGATAAAGGGTCACCGTGACAGCACGGAGACAGACACATTTTAGCGCTCACCACGTGATATTCCCCGCAGGCGCTTGTTCCTTCCTGCTTCCGACCACCATGTCCCTAACATCCTTCGCGCCGCGAGCGCTGTATACCAAAGTCTTAATACTGGGCTCATGCCTGACACTCCTTCTTTTACTCTATACGATGTCTTCATCTACTTTCTCACTGCGTTCTTTCTCGTTCAGCACATCAAAATCATCCCCTTCCTCGAAAACCTGTTCCCCGTCAGCTTACTCGGCTGGGAAATGGGTCTACTCACCTCGGACGAACAAAACAGCTCTATCTCGTCCAGAAGACGCGCTGTTGTTTGCAGGATTTGAAGGATGCGCCAGTAGTAGAGAATTTTTCTGGCACCTAGCCGCCGACAATGAAGGGCAATACGATCGATTTCCTGACGCGGACTCTTGGAAATGGGATCTCCAGGACACCGAATGCCACAACTTCCGAGACTTGGAGACCCGAAAGGAAGAAATGGTCCGGGATTTGGTGGAAAAGGGTGGCTGGCTCGTTCTAGGCGACTCGATTACAGAAGGTCACTTTTTCTCCATCTCATGTTCATTATATCCCCATGTTATTGCCACACCCGACTACGTCGCCAACCCTTACTTTGACCGCGCCTGGCCGCAAAACATGTATCTGAACCCAAATTCTTCGTTAGTCCAAACGCTCAAATTTCCTCCTGGCTTCAACATCTCTGGAACACCACTAATCACCTTCCGACGAATCGACTTGCTATTGTCGACTGAAGAGCTAGAGGCTTTACACAAGGAGAAGCACAGGGAGGACGAATCCTTTTCCCTATTCTCAGATGAAGCCGTATGGTCACTTTCCCCATCCTACTACCTCCCTGACATCTTCCTCGCATCGCTGCCTCAATCCAACTACGCCAATCTCATTGTGAGCACGGCCGGTCACTGGACGACGACCCTGTTCGGCGGATATTCCAATGAGCCGACCAAAGACGGAAAGGAAAGACACGGGGAGGGGATAGGGGGGCTCATCGACTTTTTCGGAGAAGCGATGGAGATGTGGGCGAACAAGGTCCAGAAAGCGATTAATGATGACAGAGAGGGTGTGGTTTTAGCGAATGGGAAGCGAGCGAGGCGACAGGTTATGGTTCGAGCCTATTTGACCGGCCACGAGGATTGCCATGATCATAGGAAGCCGTGGAGGAAGATTGAACCGATGAAGTGGAATTGGTATAATTGGGGTAGTATTTGGAAGTATAATCAAGTGTTCGAGGTGAGCCTTATTCTGCTACTTTTCTACCATTGCTGACGATATCTGTAGACACTGCTCTCGAAACCACAATACCCGGACATTCATTATCTTGCGATTGAGAGGCCAGCGCGGTTACGACCTGATGCAGTACGTTACCTGATTTTATGTTCAGCACTATCCCCTCCTGACGAATCCGCAGCACGCAACAGGCGACTGCCTGCATATAATGGCAGGCGCTGGAGTTCTTGAAGGATGGACGAATTATATATGGCAGTTTGTCACTAGGGAAAACGAGAACCTGGACGCGAAACCGTACACCGGGACGAGGTATCAATAGAAAATGCTACACCCTTCCTTCCCCGCGTGCCATGTGTTTGTCGATTGGAAAAAGTGCGCCCCTGTTCGACGATCACGTTGGCAATTTTGCTCTCCTGCGTCACCTCACTTCGCAGATCGCTGGGGGCCCGGGAAGGGAAGAATCTTTCTCGCACAGCGTGGTACAAGATTTAAACACTGATTTCAGCTATCCCTCTGATTTGGTAGACGTTGAGTTTGCAGTCCCAGAGCTACGGACAAGGTGGCGGGTTAGAATCAACTTCAAAATATACATATATATGTGTACCTCTGGCGTGGACATTTCATACAATCGGATTCTAAGTAATTTCGTATCTTTATTTTTTGTTATCAGCTGCATTTTCTGCCTGATGATCGACTTGATAAGCGATGTGAGCATCTATCATTTCTGGGGCAAAGTTGTACTGTGAGAATGGATGCTTCCCAGGCGGTCGATTTCAGGCTCAAGGCGAAACTGCTCCCCTCCCTATGGTCCTCCAGGCCGCTAATGTATCCCATACCAGAAACTCGATATCCGTTTTGTCGAAGAACCGCTCAGCATCTATGGTGACTTCAAAGTAGAGAGCCAACGGCTGCTTCGTTGACAGTGTACGAAGAAAAGTTCATCGGCGCATGGGACACCATCTTCACCACACAGGTTCATTCCATCCATTACGAGGTCGTAACTCGATTCTAGCATTCAAGGGTCCCAGTAAGTATATAACTTCGCTGATTTGTGCCTTGTGTGCCTCGTTGATGCAGATTTTGCTGTTCCATATGATGCCTACTACTGCCTGTGCGAATATCAACGATGTTGATTTTCAGGAGTTAACATTGTTTGCGATTGCACCTCAAACGTCTTCTGGCTTTTCCAGCCTTGCCGTCTTCCGCATTTTGGACTGGTATGCTTTGGTTTCTTGGGATGTCCAGTCCGACTCATTCTTGTGATATATAATTTTATCGGGATCAACTTCGCGAGAGCAGTCTCGATGAGCTCGTGAAACTGGGTCTGGACTTCTTTCGGCAGTGTTTGCACTCTTCAACAGTAAAACGAAGCGAAATCACTATTACCATAACACATGCCCGGGAATCAATTAAGGACACCCACGATGTGAGCTCTAATAAGGCGACTTCAGTAGTAACACGGACTACGAGCATCGACATCAAATTGGAGCTGTTGGAACTACGGTGGAGTATTTCAAATAAAAGGCCAAAAATGAAGACCGGACGAGGTATCTTTTCCTTAACTCATGACTCCAGAAGATCGACAGGAAATCGTGGCGTTAGCCACTCCCATTTACAACAACATTATATCCTGTGTGATAGTGCCAGTGACGGGTTTCGGTATGATATTGTTCAAACCTTACACGGAGCGAGTTGATAATGGAACACCTTTAGGGATATCTATTCTAGGCATATTCATTGCTACCTACATTCTAGGGTATGACTCGCTGAAGACTGCTTCGACGGTGTTAAACTCATGTATGCGTTTGATTGCGGCACCTGCATAGAACCAAATCTCAGACTCGTTCGCGACTTGCACTTTCCGCCTGTCTGATCATGACATTTATTGCATTGACTTGGACTACCTTTGTAGAAGGGGCAGTTTCAATCATGCAAGACCGAGTTGATTTTATTCAAATAAAATCAAATGCTCAAGGAGGGCTCGAAGCTCAATCCCAAATATCGGATAAAGAAATTTTGCCACTTGCCTACATGGACAGTTGGGGTTTGACAGTATCTGTGAGCTTTCAGTATATATACCTCTTTCAGTGGCTTGATGCCATGATACAGATGCTTTGCTGTGATTTTATTGTAGTCTGGAGAGCATGGGTTTTATTTCAGCAGGAAAGGCTTTGGAAAATTGCACTTGTGCTTTCTATGATAGTGAATATTGGTAAGTATTCAGCATGTCCAATGGTCCAAGCTTGGAGCTCAGAGATCACAAATTCACTGAAATTTTTGCATGCTACCTTAAAGGAATTCAGCTTGCTGATTGCATCCTGGACGACATTAATATCAATGTGTTCACGTCCAACTCTAGCACGATATTAGATTGGTTATCCCTAGTGGTTTCCCTGGTGGTTAACATGCTTGCAACAGGGCTGATCTCATGGAAGGCATGGCAAGTGACAGTGTTTTTTGAAGCCCTGTGCTGCATTTCCCCTTTTCTTACGATTAACTCTGAGTAGGAATCACTATCATAGCATGAAAGCAGCTGCAGTCTACAGAAAAACTCGGGCTCTGAATATCCTGCTTCTTTTAATTGAATCTGGTGCAATATATTGCACACTACAGGTTCTCTACACTGTCGTTACCTTGCTGAATACATATGGGCCTGCAAACAATAGTGTTCTTTTTCTGGCCTATCAAATTATTGGTGTCATATTTGACCTTGTTTCTGTAAGTCATAACTTCTCCTTCGATTTGACAATCTCAATGAGTAACTTGGGCAGGCATGGTATCCTATTGCTGTAGTCATCTTAATCAATATGAGAGACTCCGCTGTGGTTGAGACTTTCCATATCCACCAGACCATGGAAGGCTCTCACAGGGAATGCAGTGTCCTCAGTACAACTGTCCACCCAGCCCTAGAAGGATTACAAAGTTGGAATTCATGATTTCATGAGCCAATTTTGAGGACCTGAGTATGTTATTAATAATTATTGTAGAAATGTAATGCAGTGGCACGATAAGAGTGGTGGGCATTGAATATCGGATACAACTGATTATTCTGTTCTGCGTGTGATTCCAGCCTTAAGGTAACCTATACACCCATCACTAGTAATCTTCGGTGTATTCGTTGTCTGCTTAGGAGAGACTACCTCGAAGTAGGTCTTATATACTACATGACACAGTATCTAGAAGGTTCTGCATACTTCTACTATCAATGGCCGAGTGATACTGTTTGCAATAGATGAGTAAGTAATGAGTAATTCCATTTGGAACGACATAAGCTGAATTGTATTACCAATGACAAACCCGGCTGAGAAAGCCTATACAACCTGAGGTATGTCTTCATATACTGGACATTACACTAAGTATGTAGGTGATGGACTATCATCAGTATGACCCCTACCGAACTTTTCACAGATTTTTTTCATTACTGACACATATTATCGTGACCGTAAGGGTTTTTCCACCTCTAATTAAACGTTGTGTTAACTTCTTTCTAATGTGTGAATTAAATGAAGCACGGTACGCTGTAGCGGTTGGAAGGTAAAAAGTTGTGATAATCGGGGCTGTCAGAAAATTATTAATCGTTCCTACCCTCTCTTTAAGTAAGACAGTGGAAGTGTGTAGTAGGATAGGTAGATTTCTGTCCACTATTAAGTCCCATTACTGTTTAAGACCCTATCGTTGGAGGCCTTTGAATTCTACATAACTGCTTACCACTCTACACAGGACCAACTCTCGTCTCAAGTATCAATTTCAATTTTCTACATTGAATGCTTTCGCAGTTCAGATATCAACTTACTTCTCTCATGTTCAAGCAACGTGATGATTGTAGCGCCATGCGAGAGACAAAATGAGCAAAAAAAAAACGCATACTGAGTAAATGGGACTAAGGAAGTAACTAGCTAGAAAAATCTGCCTTACTGTTCACTTTCCTGTATCCTGCTTCCTTCGCAATTCCTGATAGTCCACACGCATTTCTTCTCTTGCACGCTCTGCCTGAGTCTTTTGCCTTTTGATGTCATTTATCTCCTCTCTGAGGTCTGCGATCTGGTTGTCACCCTTCTGTTGTCGCTCTACTTTCTCTTTCAGTACAGTACAAAAGCAATTACATACGTAAAAGAACATACCCTTCATTTCCGTCTTGATTTGCTCGATCTCATCCTTGTATTTCTGGATCTGTTCCCTTAGTTCGCGGTTAAGCTCCGCACCTGCGGCAGTATCATGCAAGTTCTTATTCTCGTCCACGAGCTCTTTCTGGATCTTCAGAGCAACCGGTTCGCTTTTGACAATCAAATCCGAAAGAATCTCCTGTGCCGAGTGAGTGGTATTAGTGAGGTGCCGAATCAAACCAGCACCATTGGTAATGGCGTCCTTGAAGAAACTGGGGTTTGTTCTGATCTCTCTCTCTCGACTCGCGCCTTCTGTCTCGGTAACAAGATCCCATCTTGTAGTTATCACCGCTATATTTTTCATAGCGTCATACCCACAGAGATTGTGAAACATCTTTATGTTTCGTTTGGTCACTCCGGTAATGCGATTGTCGGAGATGCGATGGAGGTAGAGTACCCCGGCAAGTTTGATATTATTTTTATAACTACGTAAATGCCTCAGTATCAAGCGAATCCGCAGGACTTGTGAGAGTAAAGTGACATACGCGCATGCGATATGCCCTGCAATATCACCAAGGACGTCTACGTCCTTTCTATTGGTATCATCAAACCCAGGCGTATCAATGAGGCAGACATCGCGGCCGTTCAGCTTAAAGATAGATGAGAGTTTGATGTCAGCTGTACAAGACACCAGACTGTCTCCGACAGTCATTTCGTCCCGTCCACAAGCTTTGTTGATGAACTTGAAGAAGGATGAGTCTCCGATGAACGATGGTATTGATGGCCGTCGGAAAGGGGAAACAGGAAACTTACAGTGGATTTGCCACTTCCGGTGGCTCCCATCACTCTGGAAAATAGAGTTAAATTAAGATCACAAAAGTCACGAAGCAAAGCTTACGCTACCAGAGCAGCATTCTTTAGCTTAATGTCATTGAATACCTTCTTCAAAAAATCCTTTGAAATATAGTGCATACTCGTTGATTAGTGAAAGTGTAGAATTATAAACAAAGGAATTCTGTACCGGAAATTCTACTGGAGTTGCTGGTATAGCCATTGGTGGTATAGGTAAAATACGCTTTGTTGAGAAAACGAGATGAGCCGCATCATACAATGGACCTTGATTTATACTTACTCCATCTTTGCTCGGATCGATCCCGTATGTCGCAAAACCTAGCGAGGCAAGAGGTAAGTATCTTGGTCAGTAACCGAAGACGGAAAGAAAGATTGCAATTCAATTGCTTGAGCCCCAAAACAAGGCAACACCTGGTTTACTGCACGCGTTGTGCGGTTGACTTTCTTGGCGTTCGATCGTTGAACAGGTGAGAGAAAAAAAAACCCAAAACAGCATGATCAACCCTCCGTTGCTGGATTGCAAGCCGTAATCAATAGCATTATGAGAAAGAGATCAAGCATGGGCCATAAACTCTGTGTTGTCCAGCCCGATTAAGGGTTTGAATGCCGTGCGGTAAGAGTTTGGGGGTGCTTTAACATTTATCAGTATCGACAAACTATCGTAAATTCCGAGGACTAAGCAGTTTACACGCGTCCTTTGCACGACTCGACTTTTCTATTTGTGTTGTGGACTCTCGATCACGCCTGAGAAAACACGTCCTTCTTCTGCTAATACTGATGCCTATGGGATATTCACTGCCAACAAATGATCGACTGTCATTGAACAACAAGGAATTCATGTGTACGTATCTGAGATCTTACAGTACTCGATTGTAACTATCTTTGGGAGGTGGTGTACGTGGGACTTGTTTGTCGTTATCGATACAACGGCCAATCATTTAATTGAACTTTCTTCCTCGAGGTTCGTGCTTAGACTTCTGTTGACGAATTCCTTCACCCGGAATTAACATCCCACTTTAGACTTTTATCTTCCGAAGAGCCATGGTGGGTCTTAAGCTTTCAAATGACCGAAACCCACTCACAGAGTAATAGGATATGGATGTAAAGTACAATCTGATAGCGTGAGTCTTCATATAGTTGGTTATGGTCTATGTGAATACAGTATTTCAGAGTTATGGGGCCCTCTGGCGCTGGGAAAACCACCGTATGTATTTCAGGATCACACCATATGTTCAACTGAAGTATATCATAGTTCATTAATGCAGTCAGCAATTCCAACTTGCCTGTTGGATCTGGTCTTGAACCGTGCACGAAGGAGCTTCAGCTTTCTCTTCCCTTTGAGATGTATAGGCAAAGGTTCCAATTCATTGACACCCCAGGAGATGAAGACAATAACACATTGCGGGTTGTCAGTGAATTCCTAACTAAGAAGTACGTTGGATGTCTACTTCAACCACAGCTTTACTCACTTATGAACATGTTAGTGAGGCCCCTCTCGCTGGTGTACTGTACTTCCAGAGTATTTCGAATCCTCGTGTGGGAGGATTGAGTCGCCGGAACATGAGGATATTTCATGATCTATGTGGCGACGCAGCTATGAACAAGGTTGCTATCATCGTCACTGGATCCGATCCATTATCGGACGTGCGGGAACTTGAATTGAGAGAAAGCCCCAAATTCTTTCGCTCAGCCATTCAAGGAGGCGCCCAATTTTTCCGATTTAACGGTACAACGGAATCTGCTCGACAAATTGTCTCGCAGATGGTGGATATTTCTGGGGAGGAGAAATTGGCTTTGAGAATTCAAGAGGAACTTCGGAATGCTGGTGGAAAATTATCCAAAACCACGGCGGCAGTTCAGCTTGAATCGCAGCTGATCGGAGTCATGAGAGAATACGAAGAGGTGGTAGAAGGTAATTTTTCTTACCACAGAGTATCCACGTATTGATGTTTCATCTAGAGCTGCAGGTAGCGGATGACATAGGCGCAGCAAAATTTGAAACACTTTCTACCGAATTGGAGGAGATACAAGCGGAAATGGCAATTACTTTGGCAGAAAAGGATCAACTTGCCAATGACTATATGGAGCTAGAGTCGATCCTAGTTCAAGGATTGACACTAAAAGACGGGTTGATTCTATATTTCATGTTGTTCATTGCTTATTGGCTTCTCTAGTAACAAAGTATATGCATTATTTCTTCACTGCTCGTTTTAGGTGATAGTCCAGTCTTGTTTACCAACAATAATACTTCAAGTTGGCCCTGGCGCATAGTCGCCAGTTCTCATGAATTTTCGTAATTTTGACTATTGAAGACGGTAGATCAATGGACCTAGTATATTCAGATTCTGCTGGGCTCGAGAGCCGTCAGCCGTGGAGCTGTGTAATTCTGAATTCCCATGCCTTCCTACGATAGGCTTTCTAAGTGCCTCGCGAAATGTGCGTTGTTGAAATGCTGACTCTCAGTACTCCACCTGACAGGAGAAAATCGCAGGTTGGACTGCGCAACTGCACTGAGATCGGTATCTTTGAGCAAGTTCAAGCATTGCAACAGCATGTTAACTACTTGAATTTTTAAACTGCTAGGTGATGGTGAACTGATAGTCGCCTTGCGGTTCTAACATGGTTGAAAAAATATACCGATCCATTCCTGATCACCCAGCAATGATCAATTGTGGATTATCAGATTGGAGTGCGTAATCCTCACGGACTTTGGGCCTCATTCTGGGGTAGCAATGTTCAATTGACATGACTCCGAGCACAATTGAACATGGAATCCCTCTTCTGGAAAGCTTCAGGAACCGACCAAAAAAGGTCTGCGGTATATTATGATTCATATTCTTGGTACATATAATTCGAAGTAAAGCCCAATAAACACATTCTCCCGAATCCTTTCCTTACAGTCATGAAATCAAACCCCAAACCGCGAATTTCTATCATGTAGGTATGCGCACTGTCTTTCATTTGTCAGTCATCTCACCTACTAAACAGAGTTATGGGCGGGTCGGGAACGGGGAAAACGACGGTTTGTAATTGTATTAAATCGCCGTTCCATCGCATGGATTGATATAGAGAGTCGGCTGCAGTTTGTCAATCTTGCCAGTGGATCGAAGTTTCTTGTCGGAGAGGGCTTGGAATCTTGCACTGATAGTGTCCAGACTCGTAACTTCGTGTTCGAGGGGAAGGATGTCACCCTCATTGACGTCCCAGGCTTTGATGACACTACCAAGAGTGATATCGACGTGCTCCAAATCATCACAGATTTTCTCATTTCGGAGTAAGCTTTGTCAATTCTGAGTTAGCTTTTCAAACCTCACGTATGCTAACTCGCATATTAATATCAGGTATCAGGCCAACAGATTACTTACCGGAGTCTTATACTTCCACCGCATCTCGGACGTCAGGATGGGCGGTACTTCCAAACGCAACTTCACTATGTTCCAAAAGCTCTGCGGAATTGACGCGGTCAAAAACGTTGCCATTGTCACTACCCGCTGGGATAAAGAAAAAGAATCAATTGCAGTCGCGCGATACAATGAATTGAGCACTAATCCCCAGTTCTTCCAGCCCATCCTCGAGAAAGGTGGTAAAATTTTTCGACATGATAGAGGTGTTCAGTCGGCTCAAAATATCCTTCGTCACATCATAAGCCAAACTCCGATTCCGCTCTTGATACAGCACGAAATCGTGAACGACCATAAACACTTGGTCGAAACCGCCGCGGGAGCAGAACTTCACCGGGAAATCATGGAACAGGTGGAGGAGCATCGAAAAGAGCTTGCCGAAATTATCGAAGAAATGGAGCAGAGTGGCGATTCCGATTTGGAGGATTTGGAAAGAGAGTGTCAAGAGCTCAGAGAACGCATGGCACATTGGTACACCGAGTCCGATAAATTGTCCAACATGAGCACAAGTAAGCCGCAGTCTCTCAGAGCGGCAGAAAGTTCGAGCCCTTCCGACGCCAAGAAGTCTACACTAGACTGCCCTCCTCGTCCTCAGGAATCTATTCCAGAAGGTAATGACGCTGTTACCGTTGAACCCCGCAATACGACTGTACCCTCACCTCTGGCAGCCGCATCGCACCCTCAGCCTCCGGCGTCATCGGTTCATCATGTAATGGGTCATGTACAGAGGGAAGCTTGGGAGAAAGAGGTTTTGAGAAAGCGCGTTCAAGAATTTACACAAGGTGTCCAAGCGACATTTGCAAACTGTCGTGCTGGATCCGCTGCACTAGTAAAGCACGTATCCGAAGGAGTTCGGAATGTTGCCGCCTTATTATAGATTGTCATATCCACGAATGAATGTTAATTGGGTTTACTAGAACCAGTCTTGTACTGCTACTTACTTATAGCCAGGGCAGTCCAGTCAGAGATGTTTCATAGCCGTCAACTATCCATTAAAACTTGAGGAGGTATATGGTCAAAGTGTCGCGTGCGTACCTGACAATGGAATGGATCCAACAGTGGTAAGGACCGGTAAGGAACGATGTCAAGAAAGTGATTGAGATTTGGAACCTGGCGCGAATGGCGCTTAGATATATATAAGGACACGTAATGGCTTGACAATGGACCTGGAAATAACTTCGGTAAATCGAGGCATCATGCTATTCTGCTACTTCATTCAGTAGAGACTATCTTGCCTCCCTCGAAATTGCATTATCCGCCACTCCAAACTGGAGAAAGATTTTGGTGAGTTCGAACGCGCGATGTTTGCCTTTCCGATGAACCAGTCCCGTTCATCAGCAAGTTCGCAGGCGTATGATCTATATGTTGACATTCGCATCATACCCGATCATACGCTTGGCGACCCGTACGACAGTTGATCAAATACGCACGAGATGCTTTACTTCCTCTATTCATAATACTTTGTACCCCTTCTCTGTTCCAGTCACTCTACTGCCCAGAAGGGTCTTCGGTAGCTTCTTCTCGGTTTGACGGGATGGGCTATTCTATTCACCTTGAACAGTGCAGGGGCAAGGTCCCAATGTCGTTTCAACCATCCTGTTGGCACTCACTCACTCACCTGTTTGCTATTGGTTTTTCCGCTAATGGGCGCTCTCCATTTTCAGCGTCAGCGCCAACCGCCCGTTTTATTCATTTGTCTTTAGTCATTATTGGTACCCATTCTAGTACCTTTGAAACTTCAGCGAAGATGGATATCTACATAGTTGCGGACATCGTGATAGAGCTACGGATATGAGAGGTGAAAGAAACGTATCTTTCGTTTGATAGAATAAATCCTATCCTATCCTGGGTACGATCTTCTATATATATTATCGCTGGCGCTGCAGATGACTCGCGCGGGACTTTAGGATGTGATAACCTTCCAGACCCTATTAATTTCTGATTGGCGCTACACATCCTTTCCTATTTCTCTAGCCCTTCACTGAATCTTTCAATACCTTGCTACTCTGCGTACCCGCGACAGCTTTGGGCGACATCGGACACGTCCGACATCTGGAATCTACCCTTTGCCAATGAGTCGCCGTCGGAGATTTCTTATCCATCTCATATCTCCCGATATTCTCCCAACTCTCGGACCGATAATGAACAGCTATGAACGTCGATAGCGACGTGGAGCACGGTCTGACACAACCGACTAGCCTCTGTCATCAGTCATGGGGTACTTGGGACGCTTTTTCTTCTTATCAGCGCTATGAGCGGTGAGCCCAAAGGAGGATAGCCCTGTTGTTGGTACCTCTCTTTCGCTGAACTCGTTTTATCGTGGAACAGAGGTTTTTGCAGCATGGAGCTGATTCACCGGGATTTGCTCAATACTTGTTCTCGCTGTCTTCGCGTACGATCCTGTCAATGTTGATTTTTTTTTCTCCCGCTCTAACCTCGTTCATTATTCCATTATGGATCCACTTTTATGATCTACATTCCAAGCTAAATGCTGTCGATGCCCTGACAACTGCTGACTGGCATGCGAACAAGGAAAATATGTGCATATGTATTCTTCTTCCCGCCCGTTCAAAGCGGGGATGCCTCAGGATCACACGGCCGCAAGGAGGTGTAGTGGGCTGTCGTCTCTTTTGCTTCTCTTTTTCGAGGCTTCCTGATAGTGAACTACTGCGCCATCCGGATCCTGACTATTCATGCATCCTGTGTATTCCGAGGTACCTTTTACAATTCCGACCTCAGGAACACGACCTGAAAGCACATTGAAGCAGAGAAACTAAAGCAACGCATCACCCGTTATCAATAGAAATTCAGAGCGAAGAGATAACGTCCAGGCACTCCAATTTCAATCCTATTTCTTTTACATAAAGGTATATAAGCGCTATGAAGGGTGCTTCGCAGCTGCAGGGTCTTCTCTTCCCGCTCTCACCTTGTTTGCATCTTCCTCATCTTATCCATGGCCAGCGAATATAAGGATGAGAAAGCCGCTAGTGTCTCGGATGTCGAGTCAAATGTTGCTCCGGCTTTTGACGGACATGGCGCCCTTCACAGGCAAGCTGAATCTCACTTTTGGTATCGTTTTCGCTTACCTATTAACTTTATTCCAAAGGCAGCTGAAGAATCGGCACATTGCCATGATTAGTATTGGAGGTGAGTTGCTTATCACTGTATATTCATTCGAGAGAGCTTTATGAACTTATCTTCAGGTGTCATTGGGACGGGTTTATTCTTAGGAAGCGCGAAGTCTCTTGCAGATGGTAAGTTGTTATGTTTCTGTCCTGGAGTTTATTCTATAGCAGTTTCCCTTGTCATTTAGGTGGTCCAGTCGGACTGTTACTCGGGTATCTGGTTGTCGGGACTGTTTGTTGGGCCACAATGATCTCGCTCGGAGAGATGGTGAGCAAAATAGATGACCATTCTTTGTATTTCACGTTAAGGGGCTCAACCGTCGCCACGAACTCCCCAGGTTGCCTTCCTTCCAATTTCCGGGGGACATATCAAATTGGCGGAACGCTTTGTTGACCCCGGTAGGGATCTCCGCGCTTGTTCCAGTTGAATGATGGATCTAACGGCTCTTTTACAGCTTTGAGTTTCACAATGGGATGGAATTACTGGTATACTTGGGCTATCACATTACCGACCGAGCTGTCTGCTGCCGCAGTTTTGATCAACTACTGGGATAAGAACGTTCAGCTAAACTATGCCTGGATTACTATCTGTATAGCTGTTGTCATTGCTATCAATTTGTGCGGTGCAGGTACGCCACTATCCGGGTTTCCTTTCATTTATTTTTTCCCGTTCAAAGTCCGTTTTTCGCAGGCGTGTATGGAGAAGCAGAGTTCATCTTTGCGAGTATCAAGGTCTTGACCATCACTGGCCTAATCATTCTCGGGCTTGTTCTCGACCTTGGAGGTGGTCCTAACCACGATCGTATTGGTTTCCGTTACTGGAAAAACGTAAGCGAATGGGTTGTTGCCCAACTATAGAATCATGATGACTCAACTCTTCTAGCCTGGGCCTTTTGTTCAATACAATGGAATCGCTGGAAACACAGGTCGATTTTTAGGATGGTATGTTGCTGGTCGTTCCTTCTTCCGCACGAGACTTAGAGCCTTCACAGGTGGGCTGTCATTTCCCGAGCTGCCTTCTCCTTCATTGGCACTGAAATTGTTGCTGTATGTAACCCTCCATGAGCTACTTAATGTGTCAAACTTACGCGCGTCTAGATCGCTGCGGGAGAAGCCAAAAACCCCCGACGCAATCTTCCAAAAGCTATAAAACGAGTCTATATCCGAATCTTGTTGTTCTATATCGGTGGTGTCTGGATGATCGGTTGGCTCGTGCCCTCCACCGACGACAGACTGCATCTGGGCACGGGGACCGCAGCAGCCTCGCCTTTCGTTATTGCTATTCAGAATGCTGGAATTAAAGGTCTTCCTTCGGTGAGATTGATACACTATGTCTATTAGTTCCCATCTAAGACTTTGGACAGCTAATCAACGCCTGTCTGCTTTCCTCCGCATGGTCTGCTGCGAGCTCCGATTTGTACACCGCTTCACGTGCCCTCTGTAAGCCGACCATTGAATGGGCTGCAGAGTACGCCACTGACCGTTTTTTAGATGGCCTCGCACTTGCTCGAAATGCCCCTTCGATCTTTCTAAAGACGTCACGGAGAGGTCTTCCCTATATTTCTCTCGCATTTTGCGCGGCCTTTGCTTTCTTGGCCTATATGGGTGTCAAAGCTGGCTCTGGTACCGTTTTCAACTGGTTCGCCAACATGATTTGTGAGTACATTCATATTTCAATATCTCACTTCCCATACTCAATCTAATGTTAGCTATTGCGGGATTGATGACTTGGTTTGGAATCAACCTGATTTACATCGTATGCCTGTCCCGTGTGTTGTTTTGAGATATTCGACTTATTTTCTCCGCAGAGATTCCACAAAGGAATGAAGGTACAGGGCTTCAATAGGTCGAAACTTCCCTACATTGCCCCGCTGCAGCCTTATGCTGCATGGTATGGTCTATTCATGACCTTCATCTTCTGTTTGGTATGGCCTTTTTGGTCTTTGGTTGCTATGCTCGCGCTGACATGTATCCGCATATTAACAACTGCAGTTCTCCGGGTTCAGTGTCTTTTTGAAAGGCAATTGGGATGTGGCAAACTTTGTTACCAACTACCTTCCTTTCGTCCTCTTCCCTATTCTGTATGTCGGTGCCAGGATCTATTACAAACAACCTCCCGTTAGGGCAGAGGACATGGACTTTGTCTCTGACATTGCTGCGATTGAGGCTGCCGAGTAAATACCTTCTTGTCCATCATTCGCGCACGAACTGACGGAATGGACTTCTTTCCTTTTTGCAGCCATGACGACCCTCCGCCAAGAAACAGAATGGAAGCCTTTTGGCAATGGCTGGTATGTTCAATGATAACTCCGTCAATAGCACTTCTCACTTACAGCTCGTTCCCTACCGTAGATGTAAAATTTAAATCAACCGTTGATAATTTCTTTATGGTCCCGAGTTTGCATATGTAGGGCCTAAAATCGTTCTGTTTAAAGTTGTAGCTCTAATATTAATGATTCGTTTCACGGGTTTGGATTACTTTTTGACTGCCTGGTAAATCCGATTCTCGGTTGGGATGTCCCGTCGTGAACTTCATAATCAATCTTTGCGCTGTCACTCGAAGTTAGGAGTCCGTTTTCTTACAAGATTTCCCGAAGTTCTTCATTCCCTTACTTGAGAATAAAACAGCGGAGATCATAAATTGGTTGTCGACGGGATGTTCTGGTGGTTTCACTTCCCTCATATCGGCAGAGTTTTTGAGTGAAGAATTTAGACTTTCTGGTAAAGTACGAAGAGTCTTTTTATTTACAGCGAAAGACAGTTACAACTGGTCCTCTCATAGGCTTCGGGGGAGGGAGGAAAAAACGACCAGGATAGACATCATCAATTAGCAGTCACCAGGGATCGAAAGATCCTTCGAGCTAGGAAGTAGTGAAATACATTGGACGTCAAGAATTTTCGCACTCACAACCGGAGTAATTGGTTTCTATTTCGACTAGAGAACCCGATCTTTGTATCGCAACCCTGTCCTCAAGATCGGTGTTACCGAAAACGGATTGCGGTGTCAATGTGAAAGGTTTACGTTCCTGTCGAGGCACTGGTGAGTTGAAAATATGTATCTTTGGGAGGGGTATAAAGGAAGGCAAGTGGAAGAATTTTTTGGCCCCGGTATGTGCTACCGCGAACAAACGATACAACTGAAGCTTCAGAGGGTGGAAAATAAAATTTCACACAAGTAAACTTCCATAACGCAAGAGTCCTCCCAGTCATGGGCTTCCGATTCATGGAATTAAACGATAGTAGGGCAGGCTGGAGTCTGCGTCTTGTATCCATCGGGGCGTAATTTTCTGGCACCCTCCTCCATAGTGTCTAATGACAAAGAGGAAGACTCCGAATCATATTGGCTTGTCCGTTGCGGAAAGGAAGGTTCCATGACCTTTCTAGAGATTGGGAAGGTACCGACGCCTTTCTGATGCGCTGGGAGTAGATAGGATTGCACTTCATGACGTGTCGATGAATTAGCTCCTGCGTGTGGGACTACAACGAAGGGATACAGGTTGTACTTCTAAGGCAGTAAATCGGTGATTCGCGAAACATAAGTCGAATAACGGCTCGCACTGGAAAAGGATTATCACACAAGAAACGTCTAATATAGATAGACACACGCACACCAACTCTGAGGACAGGTGTATTCCCCGTTTGTAATCCCTACTAACCATTCAGCGCATAAAACTGTTCCCCATTAGCGGATGGTATAGGTTACATAGAATGACTTGACACGTGCAAATTGAAAAATCACTTTCAGTGATGAAATGGAAGCGTCGCACCGGCTGCATGTTTTGTAAATGGGATGGCGGCTGGAAAAAGATATAGAGGACATTGGGCTAGATCGATAAGAACCGTGACACGAGTTTCACTTATCACGTGCTTTACATCGTGCTTTCCCGATCACGCGTTCTCGATGTCGTCGACATAGCTAGAGAACGGTCTAAACATTTGGTGGCTGTCTTATACCATTCTCCCCAACGCTCCACAGAAGATAGCACCCCCGCTGCTTGCATACTGAAGATGATCACATTGAGTCTAGGTCTTTGGCTCGAACATTTCCCTCTATCCAGTTTACAAAAATTGATCCTTCTTTCACCCACTGAGGTTTCTAGCCGCTTCTTGTCGTTAGAGACTGCATATGGAAGAAATCTCTATCGCAGTGAATGAATCTCTAAGCAAATACCAAAGGTCGATTCTTGTGACTCCGAGCACTCTGGGAAGAGGGATGAAACGATGCAAGCAAACTAGAGTACTTTCAAAACGCAAGACAAGGCATAGTGGGAAATCAACATCACTTCGTACAATTAGAGAGAGGATCACATCAAGAGATGATGCGTACGTTATCTTGCCATTAAATGAAGTATTGCAGCTTTTCTCAGCCCATCCTCGAGACACTAAAAAGAGTTGGTAAGCCCGAGGGATTATCTAATGACGAGTACTTGGCCGTAGTATAGATCAGCCTGGCCTTCACTGACATCGAGCCAAGGCAAACTGCTATAAAAAAAAATCTGAAGACGATTCATAGTTGATTTTCCTTGGGGGAGGAAATTATTAATATTCTCATAACCAAGAAGATATGCTTAATTTTACCCAAACACGCTCTCTGTAACGTTACTGAATCGGTTATAATGGCTCTAGTCACTCTTTGACATTAATACACACGTGTTCTAAAACTCTTATTATGACAACTGCCTATTGTTGCCTATGTGCCCCTCAGGGACAATATAAGATCTACCATCTGGTTTAAAGGTTCTGGGGACTAGGCTAAGGTCCGAGAAGGTTCTTGACTATGTATGTCAAAGGTGAATTACCGTTGATGTTTTTGAGGGGTCGGAAAAGGTTTAAGGCTATGTTCCAGGTGACTTTCGTTAAATATCCCAGGAACGAATGCAGGACCTTTCAGCAACGTGCAAGGAGAAGCTTGAATCATTTCTGATGACCTTACGACTAAATTTCTAGTTGGGCCGATTACACCGCAGAGATACATACCTTTAATGCCGCAGCGAGATGCGGTCAAATATGGAATTCAGCGGTCATAGCGTCAAGCAATCAGTCATATCAGTTAAGGACCCATCGATATGATCATAGTGAAAGAGGTCTTGAGAATCTCGAAAATAGTGGTCTGGATAAAATAGCCTTGAATTCTCCGACTGCTTGATGATATCAAGAAGATAGGTGAGGCCTGCATCACTGCCATTGAATGGGAGGTATAGAGTCTCAATTTCGAGCCATTCGTGCTCACTTAGGCCTGTCCGGGTCATAGAAGAATTTTCTTATTCATCGTTCGAATGAGTGGATTTAAACAGACTTAATAATCCCTACAAAACTGTATAGGAAATTTTTGGACTACGCCTCGTCAAGTAAATGTGATCCGAAAGTTGTGTCTCAGAGTGTGAAAGGCAAGACAGATTTTTGATGAGTTCCAATGAGATATTTCACATGTCCAGCGCCTCTATCACTCAATCTCTGATATACAGGAGTTTAATCACCCTGTAGTTGGCGAGCATTGCTTCTAATTCAAATAGAGTATTCACTCATCTTCCCTGTATCAAGAAATTCTGTTGAAGCAGTAAACAAACACGAATCGAGAACCTTAACCCAGTCCAAAAGACCTGTGCCATTCCAGATACCCGCCGATATCGTAGTTGGCGTGGTTTGCTTTTGGTTTGAAAACAAGATCGCTACGATCTCCTGATGTTTTGTTCGTACACATTACCCAATCATCGCCTCGAAACTAACCTAGCAGAATAGGATTGAGCGATAGGGAAAAAGCGTATTGTGCAGGGTGCGAAATTGGCTAGGAGACCGTTTTAATTAAACAAAAAGAAAAAAGTGAGTTCGCTGTATCGATACGCAATATCCCCAATCGGGTGGCAGGGTGGCTTGAGCTTAGAAATATGACGCTTTGACTGTCGGCTAAATTGATACTGGTTGTTGGAGAAACGCCTTCAGGGAATGAATAGAGGTATTCGTTGTCGGATGAGTCGGATTCATGAAGAATGATAGTTGATACAACCTTCCCCCGAGCGAGCAGAGCTAGCCATTTGGGAAATAGCATGCGTAAATCAAAAATCAGGTAGTATTTCCGACTGTGAGGACGCCAATAGTCAATAGCGACTTCAGCCGGTTGGAGCGTTACTTCGGCGCCATAAACATTGTGAAGTCGAAGGTGTGATCCTCGCATTAGATTGTACATCTCGTCGGAGGGCAGGAATTGTGTTGATGGAGCGACAAGAGGTTCTTGATACCTCAAATGAAGTCTCGATTGACGTTGAAAGTCATAACATAGTCGTTGTCTTTCGCTTGGCAATAGTTGAACCAATACTGCCACCAAACCTTGAAATTTCCGTTTATTAAGTAATATTACCTTTGATGGTTGCCATGTACTCACAACACTCATCTTTGTATTCAGTATACATGAATCTTTGACCATAGGAAGCACATGCGTCTGCGTAGGCGGGAGGAGTCACCCGTTCTAAATTCCAGTTTGTGGCGCGAGGGCTCGTCGTCAACATTAGCTCTGACAAAACATGGGACATGAGAGTCGAGTATCAATGGTTCTCGTAAAAGTATACAAAAAGCAGCCCGCGTACTCCCGGAAGCCTTGATGTAGACTCGGATTAGCCTTACTTGAGGGTGTACCGTGGCAGAGTCACCGCCCAAATAAACATCAATGAGATACTGGGCCCTCCGCAAGTGTGGACTGCATGGTATGTTGTGGGAAAAGGTTAGTAAACTGGAAACCATTCTCGTGTAGGGCCATCCTGTTTATCTAGGACATGGATTGAGATACAGCTACATAATGAATCAATGACACCTACAGTATTCGCCTCCAAATTCAACCCCTACATATCTCCAACTATAAAAGAAATAGTATTTGATACATGTCCTGGGCGTCATGGTGTTGCAAAGCAGACCGCTCTTGGTATAGAGCAATCATCCGGGAGAGGTATTATCGCTGTAGGATTGTCGCCAGTTCGACCTACAGACTGCAGATTTGAGGCAGAGAAATCAAATGAACCACTCTTACGTGAAACATCCACGTAAGAACCACCGACATACCGTATTCTCACTGGTATCCACTCAAGAAAGAAAATTGCAGCAAAAGGAATGAGACGAAGCATATTCTGTGGTAAGTCACAGAGTGATCTCTGTTCATAATGAGCCTCTCTTTCAAGCTCATAAAATGAGACGGTACTTTTCTCGCTAACCTGAACATTATTCAGTGACAGCTTCTGGAACGTTTTAGACGAGCTAGACCAGTAGACCCGTATTTGGACGGGATTCGTCCGAAGTACCAATCAGTTTATTCATGGTTCCAGGCACGTCCGAGGCAGTATTTTGCGATGTGCAAGGAGAATACGGATAGCTGTTGAGTGCAGTTTTCCATTTGAATGCGTGTAGTGTAGGAAACGAAATGGCTTGCAAGTCAATTTGGCAATCACGTCAGTCAGATTGTAGACAAGGGGCATGTCGAAATATCATGATAAGAAAACAGGTGAGGGATTAAAAGTGAGAACGGTCTGAGCGGATGATAAGAGTAGCGATCAGCGAGGAGCGGAAAGAAACTGACAGATGGAAGGACTCAACTGAGAGCCGTCGAGAACTTGAGCATGACGAGGTTGTAACAACGAGAGCTTGTCAACAGAGCGTTTTGGTTCTTGGGATGAATTCGTATAAGTCCACAAGGTTCGTTCCAAATTCCGAGCGCGCAATTGCGACTGGACTTCACCCCGTAGTAGATACCGTATTACGAAGTCAAAACAAGCTTATGGTAACTTAAGCTTGAGCATTTATAACGTTCGGCTCCTGTAAACACCACGGCTCGATGATATCTCGATTTCAGTGTACTTCGGGTCCTTTGGATACTCTTATCTTGATCATGACGCGTCTTCACATCTACTTCATTTGCTAACTCCTCCCTGCACCTGGCTCTCAGAGAAATTGTTCCGCGCCACATATTTTCTAATGATGATATAACAGATGAAGAAGTGGTCAGAGCCCACCTCGAATGGCTCTACACGGATGAACACGGATGAACACGGATGCATCTGGTAACATATGTGACAGTCTGAGTGACTATAAAATTGTGGAAGCTCGGCCCGAACCCCCTACACCTTGGCTCTTCTTCGAGTTGGATTCCTACCGATGAAATAACTGTAAGGCTGGGTTCAGGGCGTCTGGAATGCCACCCAAAACATTGAGGGAATCTATGAAACCATCCAATCTTTCATTCAGATGCGGAGGATTAGGTGTTCAACCCCCTTTGACTTCTCCTCATTTTCCGGAGCAAGAATCTAATTATCCAGTCTGCTTAGATGCATGTACGATGATCATACTGAAAGATGTAGCTCATGAGGCATGGTATCTTTAGAGGAGAGGTTTTAACTTGTTGATAACCTTGAATCCCTTCTATAGACTATTTGCCTCCTACTCAGATAGAAGTTGTAACTCTACTCCACAGCTGTTTCCACGAGCGGGGTCGGAATCAGATGAAAAATTACGGAAGGATCTGTAATGTCTTTGATCGCTACTTGGGCACTTGTAAGGCTAATCTCACGAAGTTTTTAACCGTACACTTTCGCTTTTTTTCCAGAGGAGTCCAACATCACAAAATTGAATCCCTTGCGCTCTCGAATAGTTCTTGAGTAGGGATTTGTGAACCATTCTGGGTCACTTGGTATTGGCGACCTTTTTTCAAACGTTCTGGGTTGTTTACCGATGGTCGAAAAAATTCAGTATGACTGCGTGGGCTTTCGTACTCAAGTCGATCTTAATGAGGTAAAGGACATCATCTCCTTCCCCGCGTCGGAGTCCTCCATGGTCTCAAGTAGGGTTTTTTGGACCCCGAAATTGTGCTATCCTGCTAATAGAATGAATTTTCTTACCGCCGAACTCTATCACTACCTTTGATTTCCGAGTAACCATCGGTCCTCTCGACGAGAGGGTGTTAACATCAACCTTTCCGCTAGCATCCTAAAGGACTTGACCGTAGTGAGTTATCCTATACTATCAATGTAATTATTAAATGATATTGCCAGCCTCGTTGGTTTATTTGGCGGGAGTGGACTAAATTTTCATCCATTTATATTTATATCTTCCCCTGCAAGGCAGTACATGTCCTGTTTTCCCGGCATCTTAAGAATGGTGGCCAGCTTTCCTAGTACTACAACACGAGTCTGGCGTAGCATTCCACAATTCAAACCTTCCGAATCCGACGACGATCGGACTGTCATTCATTAAGAATCGAAGATTCTAAAGCGGTTCCGGTCAATCCTATAACAGAAAGCGCTCAGGTAACTTACCTGGGACCAATAGCAGGGGACCTGGATAGAAATATAAAGGACGACTACCTTTTAGTCTCAACATGGCTCCCATATCAAGGCAGCACGCATATCTGATTGGTGCACCTAATGCAACTCGATCTTAACCAGGTATACTCCAAGCTGGTAATGTCTACCGGATCGAGAGTTATTCAATACGCAACTTTCGTCGCCAGCGATGCTTTCATTAACCACCGGGACCAGTTTAGCGAGCGGATGTCGAAAGTAGGGACTGCAGACGGGCATATCAGGTAAGATTTCTCGAAATTGTTCGCCTCGCGTTTGTCGTACTCTCTCTGATTGGCCATTAAGCACATTCTGGGGTATTCAGGTTCCCGAGGAGGGTGCAAAGATGGGATATATTATCACAAGTTCGTTCGGCCTACTTGTCAAGAAGGCCGATGCTCATCGCATGGTTTTTACAGCTTGGGAATCTGCTGATCACTACAGACGTTTTCGTGATACGAGTCTCTATATCCTGGCGATGGACACTCTTAAAGAAGCTTCAGTTGGAGAAGCTTCTCGTCACCAGGCACGTACATTGACAGAGAGTCATTTTCGAGGGACTTTCTGATCCATCGTCATTGCAGTTCAGCGGAGTAGTGGGATCACCAGGTCCTGGACTACAATCGGACATCACGGAGGTTGTGGTAGTTAAACCAAAAGCAGGCGTTACCGGGGAGGAGGTGAAAGAAGCTGCTCAGAAGCTTGGAGAGATTTTCACCGGTCATGGCCATCCAGCTGCCCTCGGGGAGAGCATCAATGGGGATGGGGTTTATCTGATCGTTGTGGGCTGGCCATCAGTTACCGTACGTCTGTTCTTATTGTCAGTAGTGAGTTCAGTGTCTAATACTGTGGTATTGCAGGAGAGTCGTTCAATCGTTAGCAGCGAACCCTTTGCAGCTCCAATCAGCAATTTTGCATCTTTAGCCAGTATAGAGCTCTCTCATGCCCGCTTGAACAAGCATCCATGAGCCACGTTTTGTATTATAGATTTTTGTACCGATGTATTTATCTATGGGCGAGCCAGTTTCTCCCAGCAGATTAGCTTCTTCATGTCGCGCTTCCGGCCTTAGAGGCGATTGTCTTGTTCAAACTCATCATACGTATCCAGCAGATTGAGATTGCAGCCAGTCCCCTGCAGCAGTCTCGAACTTCCGGTTCAGACCGTTAATTGCATTCAGAAGAGTTTCTATTTCTGCTTGATTCGAACTCGTGTTTGAAAGTATTTCAAAGAAGCAGAATACACTCGATGTACTTAGAAACAACTATGAGATGAGACATGTTGGTCTTATAACCTTCTCGGGGTGAACATAGTATGGTCATCAACCTCTAGAAATAATCAGCTGTCGTTTCAGCGTCCACAACACTTTTTACACGCAGATCCAGACCGTTCTGTTTACATATCCGCATGGGTTCCAAGACTGTTGGATCGACTGTACGCCCATAGATAATAATGTCTACTAGACATAACCGACAAACTTCGCGTTCCCGATCATCCGCAGGATCCCACCACCGAGATAGGACGAAATCAGCAATGAAGGTGTCTTCGTCTGCGAAAGGAAAGAAGGGGACTTCCGTACCGAGTACAAACGATTTTAAAGCTGGTAGCAAGGCAT
Organism: Collybiopsis luxurians FD-317 M1; assembly: GCA_000827265.1. Classification (NCBI taxonomy): domain Eukaryota; kingdom Fungi; phylum Basidiomycota; class Agaricomycetes; order Agaricales; family Omphalotaceae; genus Collybiopsis; species Collybiopsis luxurians. Next base: position 111,321 of record KN834865.1, read on the forward strand.
TGGAAGAGCTCTCCTGGTAGACGAGGGCCTCGAAGAGAGGATGAACGACGATATTGCAGCTTAGGAGTCGTAAATCCTCAAGCATAGGGACCACTGCCAGGAATTGAAGAATTTCCTCCGTCAATTGGTAGGAAGAATAACAAAGTACGAAGGTGGTCAAGGGAGCAGAGCTCCGGACTTGCAAGTCGCGTAAGATGGGAAACAAATGCAACGGTTCCCAATCCATGTCTCTCTCGAGCGAATCAAAAGAAGGGTATATAATCCTAAGACTGTCCAGTAGCGGTAGTGTAAGCCGTTCTACGAATCGCCACGATCCGCCGTGAGGAACATTCGAAAATTCAAGTTCGAACTGTGTCGTTTGATTCAAGCTAACGATGGACCCATCGCCGATCCAGGACTCGTCGCTTACAGAGCCTGATGCCAATTTAACGACAACCTGCTCAGGATTAGCAGCTAGGAGCATGTCGTGATACCCCGATCCGGCTATCGCCAGGTATGGTTCCAAGAATAATTCGTAGAGAGGAGGAAACTTGATCGTCGCCATACTCTCCAAAACAGGTACAGCCGCATGGCCGACATTGTGGTAATCGGTTCCAATATGGACATCCTCCAGGTTCGGGCAATCATTGAATGTAGTGACGATCCCAACATTTAGACTATTACCAGTACTCATCAATGGAGCGTCCACGGGGTCTGCTAGCTGGAGGCTCACGGATTCGAGCAGAGGTGCATGGATTGTCTGGAGGCCGAGTAGATCGATGAGATCAGGGAGGCGTAAGCGGAGAGAGAGATAAGTGCAACGATGAAGGAACGAGGTAGAGAACTGAACTACTCCTTGAGGTACAGGCATCTTTGCAGCCGTGTAGTTGTCTTCGCGAGTGGAGAAGCGGATATAGATGGGGAGTGAGCCACTCCTAGAAAGCCATTTTGTCGCCATTGAGATGTGATCCGGATAATTCCCATTATACATCTCTATCTCCAGGTTCGTCCATAATCGAGGAGTGCTCTGAGCCAATTCGCGCCAATGGTGGCAAACGTGACAAACTACAAGCTGGGGCGGAAGTTGGGCAGTGGGATTGAGAGATGATATTTGTTCATCTTCCTCACAGTAGACGCAAAAGATCTCCGCGAGGAGCTCCAGAGGTAGCCTATGAATCAGAGCTAGTTGATTGCGAGTCCCCAGCAGTTGTAACCGCTTTTGAGCAAGCGCGTATTCTGCTGCCTGAATTTTCGCAAGCTGAGTGTCGAGTGCCTCCATTCTCAGGATTCAGACCCTGTATAATTAGAGAAATGAGTTGAGTGCCTCCAAACAGTGAACATGGCTAGAAACCTTATGCAAAGGAAACGGGGATCGAGAGTCCAGGTAATCGATCAAGGGAGTGGCTGGACTTGGAATACACCCAAAGTCTTTGTTTTTGAGGAAACGCGTTCGGCGATTCTCGTGGGAGACGGACGTTACAAGGAGGTAAAAAGTTCAAGTCGCCGCACTAAAGAGGAACAAAGCAAGCCTGTAATTTACCTAACTTGGTTAGCTGCCCACCACGCACCTGCATCTGTACGTAACTCAGGTTCCGGATGATGATTTGTTATGTTACTCCCTGGTTACGGCAGGTCAAAGCAGACGATACTAAACGTGTTCCAGATATCGCCTGGTATCCAGTAAGTATCTTCAGTTATGTTATTTGTCCACGCCAGGGGCCGCTTGCCGCGTTTATTTCGGAAAAAACCGAATCTACCAACACCTCACGACGAACCAACAATACCATTCGAATAAAGACGCGAAAAAAAAAAGGAAGAAAGGTCTTTTTTGCTAAATTTTTGAGTAAGAAAAATACCCTTGCAACTCGAGAAAGACAGAGAAATATATAGTCTTTTACTCTCGTGCCTGCAGAAGTATCCGGCCCGATAGGCGCGACGCGGCCCCAATCGGACCGACACATTATTTGGGTGCATCAATTTAAATAAGGAACTTCATCTTTTCCTTTGTCTTTCTCGAGTGGCAAACATAAAATCTTTCATTTGAAAAATTTGTCGAAAAGAGCTTTTTCTTCTCGTACTTTTACCTCCTTTTCTCCACGACGTTCTCGGCCAGGCGTGAAATGTAAATATCCTACATTGTACTTGATCTATCTGGTGGGTTGGCACATGAACGTGGTTAAAACCTGAGCTCAATAATCACCATTTCTCGAGTCAGCGCACCCTTCAAGGCAGACTCTGAACGCTTGATTCCCCTTTAGTTGCCTAGAACCGCCCAGAGAGCCCGAATTACGGCAGGGCAAAGCGGTAACTACGAACCTCCATACCGGCAATCTACATAGTTTTGAGGACATTGCAATCGATAACAGGATACCATATAAGATTCTTGACTTCGCCTTGATGAGTCTTAAGACGGACATCCTGGAAGTATTTGAATCTCAGAGTGGGATTGTGATTCAGTGGTACACCATCCTCTCTTCGACAGTACATCACAGCTTCTGAGGGTATGCTAGACCAAGGCAAGTTATGTGTCACGAGCTCGATCCTTTGCTTGATTCATATCCAAGCTTACTTAGTTCGATTCTTCCCTCAGCATATATCCATACCGACCGAATGGGTCGCCTTGGAAACGCGACACACGGTAAAACGTTTAGGACGTGGGGTGGAAGGACTCGATGTACAGACTTCTCGACTCTCCTCAACGACACTGATAAATGGATGCTACCGCAGCGACTCTGGTCGCTCCTCGAACTTGGGCAGTGTGTCCAAATCACAGGCTAAGTCGGATCAAATTAGGCGGAGGGATCGACATCGAAGTGCAAACCAGTGCCAACCTCGTTATCGTTGTCGAGGAAATGTTGAGGTTTGTACACAGAGGGTTGATTTTGTTTTATGTCCAGGTAAACAGAAAAAGACATTCCACATTTCACAAGCGCGCTCAAATCATGGGGTTCTCGGAGAACTGTCAAAGATGCCATTGACGTATGCCATCCACAACAGGCTCACAAAACTTAAGTGTGTCTTGAGAAGCTTCAAAAAATAGCTGAGGAGTTGGGCTGTGTATCAGACCAGCTGCTATAACCCTTGAGGGTATACTTATGTACCGGCATTCTCGCACCTGAAATGTACTTCTGATTGATAGAGCTCGACAGAGCATTTCAAGACACCCGGTGACTTTTTGCTAAGCCAACTGGTTAAGTTTAGATTCGGCACAGCATAGATCTGAGCCTTGAGCGGTTCGAGGAGAATGGACGCGTTGGCTTGATATTGAATGAAGACTGAGACATCGGTAGAACGCAGAGTAGCTGGAATGAGGGAAAACATGAGATTTTTACCGCTAACGAGCTATGTTATCGGGATCTTGAGCAGCAGGCTGTGGAAATAGGCGGTCACTGGAGCTCGCTATATACTGCACAGGCAGGTTGGGCATGGCATGGCATTGTGATAGCCATTATAACCATGCGATAAACGTTATTCTATGTTTTGATCCAAAATGAGATAGTACAGGGGATGGTGCACACAGAGTCGTTGTGAGCAATAAAATACTAGTTAAGTCAACTCCACCCGCTGATCTGTCTGGCTAGCGTCAGTGCTGGAGCCAAAAGCGGAATGAAACACAAGTATGTTCTTTTTTAGTCAGTTTATCCAATATGGGTCAAATATCGGATCATGAGTAGACTACCAAAGCTTCAATAAATCATCCTGCCTAACTTACATAAATGGAGTCAAGTACGTAGTGTGCACTGTCGGTCGCACTGTGATGCGCCCAAATGTAATCTCCCGTCGTCATACCGTTACTATAGTGTGTACATTAGCGAAACCTCCCGTGCAGGTGGCGACTGAGTTCAATAGAAGAGACGGAACCAAGTGTGGATCTGTAGTGTACGACTTGGAGTCGTTGTTTCGAACCATCGGGAGCATCGGCTTGTAAGCTGAAGAAGACATATACTAGTCAGACGCAACTAAGATACATTTCATTGCACTTCAGGGTAAGCGATGTCCTGACCCACGTGCTGAACAGCATGCGTGACCGCCAAACAAAGACGAAATTCTCGGTGAGTTGGGCCTGGGAGTAGCACACATGGTATCGCAGCTTGACTTCCCTACGGCGGTGAATTCAGCTCGAATTGCGCTGCTTTCATTTAACCTCGACTTCTGCTAGATCAAAAATGGATGGAAATTCCGAGCGGAAGAGAAGCAGGGAATGAGTATTAGGTAGTCATAGACTTCAAAATCGTCACAGATGGTATTGGATGCGTTCTTCGCATAAGTGAACCATATGAAGAGTGACCATTCTGGGGCATATCATTTACGGGAATCATGCGAGTCCGATGTACAAAAGAAGGTTCACTTCATAGAACTGTAACTTGTATCAGAAGCTTAATCGACTAGCAGGTGTTAGCATGTTTGTAAACTGGAAAGAAACACCCGACTTGAACGAAGCCGCTGAAAGTAGCAGGCTGAGATAACTAGTTCAGAAGTGGTAAGTAGATCGTACAAGCTCGGGATAAACGGGAAATCTTTGTCGTTTGTGGAGAGGGTACACGGGTGAAGCATGCGCATGCGCTGTGTATGAACGCAGCAGATTTCGTTCCATATAGCCAGCTATACCATCATATGGTACATTCGTGTTTTCAAAGCTTCACCTGTTATGCAAAGAACAGCGCCACTAACTCCCGTATGTTGTTCTCATGTTCTCTATGTTTGCGTTGAATATGCTTCCATGGATAGAGTTTGATCGAGAGACACAAGAGAAAAAAGAAGCAAGCGGCAGAAGTAACACCTTATGCGCAGGGATTGGCATGCACTGATGGTTTGATGCATGAGGCCGAGCATGAGCTTAAGCTTGAATTAGCATGATTGGTAAGGTAATGGAAGGAAAAGGAATTGGCGCAGAAAAGAAGACGATCACTGTGCTGCTAGAACGTTGTGTGAGGAGCGTGTTTTCTACTTTTGGTCAGTGGCTTGACAGCCATCACGCAAAACTTTGATCCTAATTTGCCCATGAAAACCGTGATTAATTACTCCTACTAGTTGAGAGTCGTGAAATTGAACGGTATCACAAATGACTGACAACTTTACATCATCTTTCCGATTTCTGACGAGGATTGTCAATGACAAAAAACATTTGTCTTCTTGACTCCGAAACACCATCTAGGTAATTCCGTGAAAAAGAGAGGTTCGGTTTGGAATCTCCTACTTATGTGCTACGCGAAATGAACCTTCCAGAAGGTATCCATGGTTCATTTCACGTATCAGAATGACTTGCTAATGACACCTCTGGCGAGGTGGCGGCGTCGAAGATCTAGAAAGACGTGAAATCCTTCGGACGAGCTACTTCCATTTATCATTCATTCGACTCATTCGAATAATTGGATGAAACCATGAAAGAAACAGAATGCTTCTCCTGGAACCTTACAGTATGTGCGAGGCTGCGAAGCGAACCTATGGTACTTCATAGCAACCTATGCTAGCTGGCTGAAAAATCAGAATTGAAACGAAGTTGATTTAATCTAATTACTTACTCCGACTCACTCGGTGCCACATACTTTGTGTGCACGCGCTTGTCGATTCTCGGGGTAGATTTGACGGCCGCAATCTCGAGTTTTGGGAGGTATTTTGGTTTCAGAATAATTCGGCGGTCTTCCTTGGTACTCGTAGGTCAAGTGAACTAACCGAGGGTTTCAGTGTTCAGTGCTGTTGGACGGTACAGGAAACATGAAAATAGAAAGGGTATGGTATGTAATCACGTAGCCGCCGGAAGATACGTACTCGTAGGTATATTAGACTTGAATTTAAACATTGTAACCTAAGCCGTTCCAAGTATGTGGGTATGCATGTACGTAGCTTAATGAAACTTATTCGGAACGCACCTCCTTTCCTTTCGGATGATGCCTCGGTACCTTGAGATTTCGTTTGAATGGTGTATGCCGTGTATGGAGGTAGGTAGGAAGGTGGCTGTAATATGCTGCTGTATGTCGGTGGGAGAGCCCAGACTCTGGACCCTAGATCCCGATCGACAATGAAGAGAGATTAAAGAAGCTTTGAGGTGCGGACAGGCGGGGACAAGCAAGTGGGTATTCAGACTGGACAGTGACAGAGGTACAGCTACTGCCTACTACATATGAGGAGGATACAGCGGATCAAGGAGGTGCTGTGCCAAGGTACGGGAGACGGGCAAATTGAAGTAGGCGCTTTTCAATACAGATTACCCCATTCATACAGATTGTCGGTTTCGGATTGGTTGAGGCTGGGTTGGAAGTAGGGACGGAGGAGAGGTAATGCCTAACGGATCAATTTTAAGATCGGAGTTGATTGTAGTGGGGAATGGAAGATCGGTATTGGATAGAGACAAAAAAACCTACCGATTGGAAAGGGTTCGGAACTTGACCAGGTGCAAAGGCACTGAGAGAAGAGTCAAGTGTACGAACAGACCTTGATTCGCCACTGACCCGCGAAGACTATGAGTTCCTGTTTGAGACGTGTGGGTGGGAGGGGGTCAACAGATTATTTTACCGCGCAATATCAAGTTGAACCGAATAAGAACCTGAGTGGGTTGTGAGTCACTTGTTGGACATTTCCTTGACATTTGGACCGATTAGACCATGCACATACTCCGACGTTAGTGTGTGCACTGTGTTAAATGCTGGGGTGGAACAGAGAGTGGAGTGATTTTAGCAGTGTTGATAGATTAACGACCCAGGATCGAATCGAGGGCGGATGGAAAGCCTGAAGGAGCAGGATCGAGGAACCAGGAATAAAAAGACGAACCAGTGAAATGTTTGTTTCGAACTGTCGTGGATCCGGAAGCCACTTTACAGAATGAGGTTCCAGCAAAGGGTAGACGAGGCTTAGAGGTGGGAAGCTCTGAACAAGGAAACGAATAAGCGTATAAGGATCGGCTCGTACAAAGGTTCCGGTGATGATGAGTTGATGAACCTGTTCATGGATCGTCCCCATGAATAGGTCCACATTACCAAATGCAGCAGTGTAATGGTTGAACAAGCTATTCCAAATGAGGACGCGAATAAGAGTGTCTGTATAGCATACCAGTTCCTCAGATAACGCGAATCGTTCTCAGTGCCTAACTGGATCAAAGGCTCGTTGATGAATAGAAAAAGTCAGTCGGGCGAGAGAATGAAATGTATTCCCGACGGATCACCATATGTAGGTGGTTAGAATACAAGTTGTAATAAATGGACGAACTATGATTTGGCGGTGCACTCTAGATCAAGCTCAGGGCCTAGACTTTGTTGAACACTCGGAGATTCAGGATAAAGCAGAAGCGGAGGTGGAAATCAGAATCACTAACGTTCGGAGGAGAAAAAAGAGGTACGAACCAAGGACGAACCAAGTAACTTACTCAGCGAGTCAGCTTGATAGGTCCTGAAGAAATTACCGACGTTAATCCAGATTACAGACTGCGGATGGCTGAAAAGTGTTCCGTACGTTTAAAATGGTCTGGCGGATCGATAAGAGCCCCGAATCCCGACAGTAGAGCGCTGAGCAGTCAGTGCGGTCAGTGGGGAAGGAACTGAATGCATCTGTCCGGAGAAGCGTCGGGCTTGATTGGGGCAGTGTTTGACCCGTCAAAGCTGACTACGCAGGGGCGGGAAAACGGGAGTCGGGGGGAGTAAAAGCGGGCGAAGGATAAAAGTAACCACCGAATGTGATGTAAGCTGACTGTCAGGAAGAGAGACGAGGAAGACTTTGAAATGGAAGAGCTAAGCCGTGGCTGAGATTGAAGCTGAGATTGAAATAAGCCGTATCATGCCGACGAGCGCTTGCCGAAATTTTTCCATCAATTTACGAAACGCCAGCCAGCACAGGTCTTCCCTTTGACTCTAACGTCTACCAGCTCAAACTTAATCGCTGTTTTTTCTTTCAATTTCCGAGTTTTTGTCGACAGAAAACGTCGACACTTGGGAATAAATTTGCAAACTAATTCATGTCCACGTATGTCTCGCTTGCAACAAAAAAAAAAAAATTTACTGACTGAAAATTTCTGGTGAATCGATGTGGATGATTTGGGTGTAAACAGTGAAGAAACTCTCCAGGATGTTCCTGAAAATGAGATCGAGTCCAATTGGGATCAGGTCGTAGACAAGTGAGTGCTAAAACTTGTTATGCTGTTCGAAACAAAAATTAATTGATAATCTCCACAGTTTCGACAACATGGAGTTAAAACCAGAACTTCTCCGTGGTATTTACGCCTACGGGTCAGTCTGATCCTCTCGCGATAAGCCATGATTCTGATACCGACTTTGTGAAACAGTTTCGAGCGTCCTTCTGCTATCCAGCAACGAGCTATCGTACCTGTCGTCAAAGGTCACGACGTCATTGCGCAAGCCCAGTCTGGTACTGGCAAGACGGCCACCTTCTCCATTTCCATCTTGCAACAGGTCCGTGAACGCTGTTCGGATGATCTGATCTATGTCTCAACTTTTTTTTTTTCGCAGCTGGACATGTCGGTCAAGGGTACCCAGGCGCTTATCCTTGCTCCTACCCGTGAGCTGGCTCAACAGATTCAAAAAGTCGTCGTCGCTCTCGGTGACTACATGAGCATTGAATGCCATGCTTGCGTTGGAGGTACCAACGTTCGTGAGGACATGGCCAAGCTCCAGGAGGGTGTCCACGTCGTCGTCGGTACCCCCGGTCGTGTCTACGACATGATTAACCGTCGCGCTCTCAAGACCGACACTATCAAGATCTTCTGTCTTGACGAAGCCGACGAGATGTTGTCTCGTGGTTTCAAGGATCAGATTTATGAAGGTACGCTGGGCCAAGTCCTGTTTCATTCTCGCGTGTTGCTCACAGATTCCGCAGTGTTCCAGCTTTTACCTCAGGACACCCAGGTGGTGCTGCTCTCTGCCACCATGCCCGCGGATGTGCTCGAGGTGACCAAGAAGTTTATGCGTGACCCGGTCCGCATTCTCGTCAAGCGAGACGAATTGACGCTCGAAGGTATCAAGCAGTTCTACATTGCGGTGGAGAAGGAGGAATGGAAGCTCGACACGCTCTGCGATCTTTACGAAACCGTGACGATCACCCAGGCCGTCATCTTTTGCAACACCAGGCGGAAGGTCGACTGGCTCACGGAAAAGATGCACTCGCGTGAGTTTACGGTGTCTGCCATGGTCAGTTGGTGATTTCATAGATGATGATGATTGCTATTCATTACTGACTGTGTGTGCGTGTGGATACACAGCACGGAGACATGGAACAGAAGCAACGGGAGGTTCTGATGAAGGAGTTTAGATCTGGTTCTTCGCGTGTTCTCATTACCACTGACCTCCTGGCTCGCGGCATCGACGTACAGCAGGTTTCGCTAGTCATCAACTACGACCTTCCTACCAACCGTGAAAACTACATTCACCGTATCGGTCGCGGCGGTCGTTTCGGACGAAAGGGTGTCGCTATTAACTTTGTGACCACGGATGATGTGAGGATGTTGCGCGATATCGAACGTGAGTAGTTCCGGTTAACCTGTGCTATGGATCTTTTGTTTACTGATCTAAATCGGGATAGAATTCTACAACACCCAGATTGACGAAATGCCTTTGAATGTTGCGTAAGTCTCCTTATTTTTACTCCTCGGTGCCTTGGTGCTAATTCCATCATCATTAACTTAAGGGATCTCATTTGAACGAGATACACCGCTCCCCCACGATCTGTTTTTACCACTCATGTAGCCTCATGGTCCGGTTCGCGTACTGCTTGGATGTATACGCTTCCCTCAAAAAATCACCGGCTTATTATGTCTTCTTGTTTCCGTCGTATCGTTTAATAATATGTTTTTCCCAATATACTCCGACACCGGTCCTCGTTTTACTTAGATGTTGTAGTACTAGGGGAGTTGCCTACCGAATATTTCATGCAGCATTTGTCTCTATCCGTACCGCCCATGAGTGCGCGATTAACCGAACAGAGTTGCGTCGGGGCCCTGCCGGGTTTCGCCTCAACCCGACATGTCGTCATTTTGAGCAATTGAATGGCTGCGTGATTGTGAGGCTGTTCAGAAGGCCCTTAGCCCGCTTCTCGTCCATTGACACAGCATTATACAGTCGGGCAGGGCAGTGGTTCAAAAATCAAGATCATGCTGTCCAAATGAACCGGTTTGCGGTTCAACGATTGGACTGCGGGCTGACAGTGAATAAAAGGGGCATACGTCTTCCAAACCCTGTCTTTTTCACCAGCTAACCCAAATCCGCTTCTTCGAGCGAAGTCCTCCATTCTTGTTAAACACATTCAGGTTCAAAGGTCCATCCTCTTACTCCGGATCACCCTTGGCCTGTCAAAAAAATAAACACAGAAACGCGACATTACAAGTCACGAATGTCCTGCGCCCAAGTCGCTATCATGGTTAGTTCTTCCCTCTTACACCGGATCCGGACGTGTATTCTGTCCATCATCTTTCTGCCATTCCTCTGGATCATAAAAGGGACTTATCGCTCTCAATTACAGCCCTCAGGCTTTCAAAATCTCTCACTTCATATGGCATCGCCGTACTATAACCGATCGCGTTCCCAGACGCAGTCGACGAGTATGAGCTCCCCGAGTACCTCGAGTGGCTCATCGTCATCGCGTTCGAATCTCGCTCTACATCCTCATTATCATCACCACCACCACCCCCATCCTCACCACTCAAGACCGTCGACCCCCAATATACCCGTACCTCGAGGACCGTCAGAGATTGTCTCTCGAGTGTACATCTCCGACCTATCCTTTGCCGAAAACCCCTCCCTCCTCGCGTCCTACCGCATAACTCATATTCTTTCAATCCTCCCTGAAACAGTTTGCATACCGCCAAACATCCACTCCATCATCGGCTACACACCTATCCATCTACAACTCCCTATTGAAGATTTTCCCTTTGCCGAGCTTGCTGCACATTTACCCACCACCACGGCGTTTATTCGAGACGCGCTTAGGGGAAACCCTGAAGCGAGAGTCTTGATACACTGTGCAGAAGGTATAAGTCGGAGTGTCAGCGTCGTCGCCGCTTTTCTTATGGCTCAGTATGGATGGACACCCAAGGAAGCTGTGGGATATATCAAACAGAAGAGAAGTATAGCCAATCCGAATTTCGGGTTCATTAAACAGTTGTACGAGTACGGACGGGAGGGGTTAGGGCGGAGAGGATTGGTGGATGGGATGTAACAGACGGGTGTTTGATGTCGTCCGTCGGATATGTTGCGGGTACGCAATGACATCCGACTACGTTCAGTCGGCGGAATTGCGCTTATTCCAGTCGTTTGGATCTCAGAAAAAAAATTAATCTTTACCCGAGATTGGGTGAAATAAGAATTCCTTCAACGGTATAGGGAAAAAAAAGGGCGTTTGGTTTTACGGCTTAGGAGATGGGTTCGGGTTCACTCGTCTCTCCGATGGGCTTACTTTTCTTTCTTCGGTATGAATTTCGAATTTCGTTTTCTTCTCGAAAGTCATACATACGTACATGCTTTCGCTTATCATTATCCGGTTCTACTCTTCCACTGGGTTTCTCCGTTTTTATTCTTTTTTATACCTCTTGCCGCTCTCTGCACATGTGTCGATGAACATTCATCTTCATTGACCCAACATTTACATATCACATATCATGCATCTTCTCTACTTACGCGCCATACGTGTCATTGTTGATTAGTTCATATGTACTTCTATTACTGCATACATCTCTCTCTCTCATACCGTATTATACAATTGTATATACTTATTCATAGCCTACTCAATATCAACTAATTCCGCTCTTTATGTTATTCGAGACACATGAATTCTGATATGAAACGCAAAGCGGACTGAGCGACGTCTGCATAAGGTTGTGAGCGGCGCGAGTTCTTTTTTTATTTTTAATATTTCACCAGCTTGCAGCGCCATGCACCCACCTTTTTTATGTTCGGGCACAGACGCATCTGCCGTTGATGAATACCTACCTACCAACCAAACGTCGGTGGGGGTAAGAGTGTATATGTACACAAATATATAATTTCAAGTAACCGGACTATAATTCATTGCAGAGGTTTGAAGATGACAAGGAATCAGCCTTCGGGACTTGTTGAGAGAATTGAGGGAGATTTGAGACGGTGCAGGGCGAGAGGATATCTATATCTAGCCCTACGCCTCCGTTTACCTATGTATGGCAGTATCTCGGAGCGCGGTAATAGGCTGACACATTGTTGAAGGGTTCGAGGGCTTTAGCGTTACCGTTTGTTTTATGATGGACTGAGGCATTAAGCTCCTGCAGGGTTTAATGAATTCTGCGGTATCCAGTTCGTACGCGGGACTCCTTATATTTATCGTGGAGATTGTAGTAAAACTAATGTGAAGGTATAATGAAGCGGATGCGAGTTAAATAAACCGTCAGCTATTTGCGAAGAAAGTGACCATGATGGAACAAAAAACCAGAATCGTATAGGTGCAGGGAAAGGCGTCTCACCGTGTCAAGTCCGTCAAAACAGTCAAATCAAAGTCAAACTTGAGACAAACTAGACAAAACAGCCTTGCCGTTAATAAAACTGGTTCGTCTACAATAATTGTTTTCAAGTCATCAACGTTCTCAAAGTGCAATTGAAGATCTACCAATCATATCTGGACTGTTTGAGCGATATAAATTTGCCTTTTGCGTGAGTTTTGCTTCTCCAAGCTCCCGCTAGCGCCTTTGAGCGCCCAGTAGACTAAGTAGTGTCCTCTTGTCAATATTGAGTGATGTTCGCTACGTGTGGATCAAAAGGTTAAGATGGCGTTTGTGGTAACAGATGCTCGAAATAGCCTTCTACACAGACCGGAAGATGGTTCGTGTTTGAGTAGGATAAGGATGCAGGGTCGTGAGACACAGCTTTAACCTTTTGACCAACTAGCTGGACGGTGCCGAGCAGTTTGTGACAGAGCAACAGCACTCAGGTAAAAGCGAACACGTATGGCCAGGTCCTGCCTTGCCGACGCGAGATCCCCCCAGGTATTTACACAGTCACAATTGACCAAGTAGTACAAGTAGCTAAAATGGCAGAATGATGCAAAACAACTGATGCAAATAAATCAGTTACAGAGCTAGCGTGAAGCCGTGTGAGCAGATCTTGTTCATCTGCATGTCAAAATGCTCCACAGTCTTCAATGTCTGCCAGCGGACGGATGGTTCCAATTTCTGAGCCCCGAAATCCACGTCTGAAATACTTCTGGCCCCTGGGACTATGAGGCTTCGTAGGCTGGTGATATGATCTCCTCGAATATTCGGTTTGCTTTGAGACTTGAAAGTCCCTGAAAACAACGAGACAAGCTTTACTTCACAATGGACGGACATACAAACCTCCATTAAGGAATCCTTACGGCAGGCCAAAGCTAGACATAGCAAATTTCAGGGTCTTGTGACTCCTATCCCCTGTGTTCGGAAAGTCCAACCGAGAGCGGGAATTACCGGAGAAGGGGCATTCAGTAATGATTCAAAGTTTTTTACTATCCCTCCGGCTTAGCAGTCCGGCTCAGCGACCGGTAATTACGGGTTTTCTTGTATTCGGCAGCCAGCAAAACTTCTGATGCAAGACAGAGCTTTGGTCTCATGTAGATTTTTTGGAAAAATTGCAGGCAAAATTTGAAGTGAGGTAAAATTATGCACGGCCGCTATCTGCCAAGTATCTGAGCTAAAAGGATTCTAGTCTTCAGATGAACAGGCCGTTCATGACAGTAGCGGGTTGCGGTTGCTTAGAACCTGGAGTATGTGTGTCAAGAGAATCAAGTAAATGTTGCATATGCTCCTTCCACCCGTCAAAAATGTATATCTATCCGTGTAACCCAAGTCAAATCTTCAAGCGCTGATACAACGCTCTAACTATCCAGCCTTCATTATCTGTAAAGATGACTCGGAATAAGCGATCAACTTCTTGGTCACTCAGCCAGAGCAATCTAAACAAAGAGTGTACCTGACTGATTGAACCGTCATGATGATCTCATTCCCAGTCCGCTTCAGGAGCAACTGAATAGCCGAGCAAGATGTCAGTTGCGAGATATTGCTGCCTATGGCTGTAACATCATTAGGTATGGCGGCTCGAAAGAACTGACTTTCCCGTTGTTGATGTTTACACTTGGTACATATACACAAATCAGAAGCTGAAAAAAAACTTTGTTTGATCTGATTGATATGCTATACAAGGCTGGGGAGCTATACAGAGAAGCTACAAGTCATTGGTTGTAGATGAAAGAGGAATTATAGCGGCTGGGCCTATTTTGGGTTTTCAGCTATAGCTTATCGGTTGTTTCCCAAGGGTTTCAACCCTGAGAGCACGAATGGAAAATGCTCACAAAAGGTCAGCATCGAAGAAACCATCAGCGGAAAGGAAACAATTCAGCCTGCCGCAGGCCGCCTTTCCCAAACCTTCATTCGTGAACTCAGACGCTGCAAGTCTTGAGAGAATTCTTTTGTTAAAGCCTTTTATGAGTAGCAGATCAGTTCAACTTGGAGATGGAAGTTGAAGAAATCAATCCATAACAAAAGATGCGGAGAAAGGACTCCGTTAAGAAATATTCCTGTGTAACCGCCCAACGCCAATGAATGCTTAACGAATCACTTCTACGGGTAGCACAAAGCCGTGTGAATAAATGACACAGAACTATTCATTCATTGCTACTTACCTCCATTTGCTTGAAGGGCTATTAAAATTCAGAAAGCAGTAGTAGTGACATGCTGCTTGACCGAATCGAATCATTTGATCATGGTCGACGAGGATAAGCCCACGAGTCATGGTGAGGCATGATTATACACCCTCGATTTCACCAACTGGCAACCTGCATGTCGCACGGCCCATTTCGGGCAAGCGCAGATACAGAAGAAAAGCTAAGCAAACCTTGCTCAAATCAACGATAGTAGGATGCACAGGTCACATCGGTAGATATGCAAATGTATTGCCTTACAAGAATGGAAAGCGTTAGGAGAAGCCAAGAGGATATTAAGGGGTACAGCAAAGCGTACGACGAATATGCAGATAGCACCAGAAAGGAGACAAGATGGCGTACAAAGGTACAAATTAGAAATTTTGGCCCGATCCATTGGTGCTCAGCGAGGGGATCGGAACCTACTTTTTTCCCTCGAAACTTGGAGCATGGTCGAGAATCTCGGTTGAGAAATGCCGACTGTACATTTTGCATGGAAACTGAGTTACGCTTGAACGGAGTTTGAAAAACTGACGAATAGAGTAGGATGGGGGGTTAGCTACGAATGGTACATTTTAACAAAGCAGATTGACCTCGCGCCTATGTGAGCTGTCAAATATTTAGAAGGAAAATGAGCTGCGAAGTTTGAACGAGTAAACGCACCTGAGGCTGTTCAAATTTACTCGCGATAAAGAAAAGGCGGACGCTCCGATGAGCTCGAAAGTAACACAGTGGACATTTCAAGCGAGTGGGCTGTAGTACCTAACAGCGTGGCATTTCCGCATTCCCAACCTTGCGTTCAACCTCTCAAAATGAACATACGGTGGCGGAGAGGAAAGAACCGCAATGCTAAGCCAAGGACCGTATCGCGAAATTTTGAACAGCCGCTAGTTCCCCAAGATTGATGAGAGTTGACAGAAGAGTCAGCTATACGAAGGCCAAAAAGCTGTAGCATCCCCTGAGTCGTTGCCAAACCAGATGGGGCAGCCACTGATAATGATTCATCAAGCCTGTTTTCAATGGGCGAAGAAGGCCCGATACTTGAGTGAACTAAGGGGAGGGCGAGTCCTGGAGCATGACAGGTCGAGGAGCGGGAAGAGGAGATTGATTTAAGAATAGATAGTAAGAACATCTGATAGTCTACGTTCTACCCAGGACACACACGAAGTCGAGGTAGATAGGCGAGAAAGTAGGAACGGAAGAGTACGAAAGAAACTGAGCAGCGAACACAATCAGATCAAGAGTCACCGTCTCCTACATCCTGGAAAAAGAATTAGTTGAGCGTCAAGGATGATAACAGGCGAGACTTACATTTGTTCGATGAGCGCATCGTGCAACTCCCCCTCCACCTCAGAATCTCCTTGAAGGCCATTCCGATAAATCCTCTGCCACGCGTAGCCGGTAATGCATCCCTCATCTAACGCGATCGGCGCAAATACGCCGCAGTCGTCCTCACCGCGACTGCTCCCAGTCTCCCATGCATGTATACTGCATGGGAAGCCAGCCTAGTGTCAGCCTAAACCTTCTTCATCCGGATCGTGTTCGAATTCCACACCCATATTCCCCAGCATCGCCCTAGTCTCCTTCTCCACCGCTCGAGCTTCATCTATTGTACCTCCATGCGCAGTCGTCAGGTAGAATGACAACGGTTGGGGAGTAACGCGGGCGTTGAACGGTGGAGCCGGTGTACGGAGTGGGGAAGTGATAGTGCCGGGATTTCGCACGTCAAAGACGTACTATCCTCTTATGTGTCGTCTGGCCGGTTTCTAACGTAGAGAACGACTGAAGAGGGACGTGTGAGGGGTGATGAGAGGGTGTCATCGGTGGCCTCTGTGATGGTGCTAGGTGCAGCCAATACTCGACGGCGAGATATGTGACGAGATTGCGAGCAAAGAGAACGGTAGGAGGACGTCACATCGCCTCAGAAGCTCCGTAGTTGTGATGCCGAGTCGTCCGTTTACCCGGTGTAGGCCTCGGATGTTCCCTGGTTCGTCGTCGGTGCAGCGCCGTATCCAGTCAGTCAACCACCTGGTCAACCAACCTAGTATCCTGCGTAGACCCTCTCATCTGAGCCGGGTTCAGATTCCAGTCCACACCCGTCCGTAGGCTCCTCCGCGGTTCGAACGCCGCCCACCACCTAGTCAGCCAACCTAGTATCCTGCGTAGACCCTTTCATCTGAGCCGGGTTCAGATTTCATTTCACACCAGTCCGTAGGCTCCTCCGTGGGTCGAACGCCACCTACACCTCTATGCCCGGTCTCCGTAGCCTGGTACTGAACGATATAGGTTGGCGTAGGTGGAGGATGTTGAGAGCTGAAAGGGTGTAGAGAATGGAGGAACGTTAGTTCTTGAGCAGATAGGAAACGAATGGGCGGCGATGAAAATCGGTGTCTTGATAGTGCGCTAGAGGTAAACTAGTATTTGGTAACCGCAGGTCTGACCAAATTCGGGGGATGAACGGAGAGGTGGAGGGGTATGGTATTGCTCGAAGAGAAACGTCGCCCTGGAAGCCCCACAAGTGATTCCGATTCCTCCCTCTATCCAGTGTACACTGCGAAACTTGTCACCGTCTCGCCCAATCCGCAATGCTAATCCATACCGCAGCTCTCTCCGCACGCTCAGTCAGCTGGCCGGTGATTGCCAGAATTGTTCCGCATCCGAGTCGAGTCCCGCTTCGGCGCCCGGACCAACTACAGACCTCTACGCTCTTTCCCTCCTGCGAAGACGTCATTCCCAGACTTCTGCGTACGGTTTCCTTCCCAGGTTCTCTCGTACTCAACGAAAAAATGTCGAGATAAGTAAGAGGAGTTATCGCGGTCGATTTCCGTCAACGTCGACACGGTCTATTTCAAATGCGGCAAGTTAGTAGTGTGCGGACAATTAATTCGAAGTATTGAGCGGTATAAACGAAGGTTGAAAGCCAGAGAGTGTCTCGCACGGACGAAGATAGCCATGCGTGACGTCCGACTCCTGAGCTTTCACAAAGATAAAATTAAGGTACGGGCCAATTTCTTTGCTCGTTAGCACCGCCAAAGACGGCAGCACAATCAAGCAAAGAACGGCTGAGAAAGAAAAGGAAAAGGAAAAAGCAAAATGGACTTACGTTTGCCCATAGTTAATGAACGATAGTCCGTCTTAGACTGAGAAATAAGCGAGGATGGTGGTGGTTTGAGAAAGAGAAAATTTCGTTGATGGGATCACGGGAGGCGCGAGGTTTTCGGCGCTTGTTTCGATGTTTGAGACCCGTATCCAAGAATACATTATTTGAACGCGTTACGGGCTGGAATTATGCTACAAGCTACGATCCATTCGAGACTGAGGCTTTCGTTCCAACTCGAGATTATCGCCGACGAACATATCGGAGCTTGCCCGCCTCTTTCCCGGAGCGGGTACTCTGTATCCGTATGCGAGTATCGCTTTGACGATCATGCCTGTGGACGGCGTTAGAGAAATCGCAGAGAGGAAACAAAACACACGAACACCAGTTGTTTCACCTTAAGCCCACTTTCTCCTTTTTATCCTATCCATAACGGCTCACTCCAGTCGCCAAGCGCTTCATACGACCTGGTCCATTTTGCGGTGCTTGACATTGAGACCTCGCATACCGTCTAGGGAAGAGACGGGTAAATGGAAGTCAACGGCATCGCAAATATTGGAATAGAGGGAGATAATTCGCGGTGAGTACTTGAGAAGACGAAACGAAAGAGGGAACTACTCACGCGTTGAGCTAAAACAAAAAATTTGGTACCCGCAGTTGGTACGATCCGTAGAAGGTACTCGAACGCTGTGTGCTTCTAGTAGGAATGAAAAAGAGTCGCCAAGTTAGAACTGAAACATTTTTCGAGAGATCAAGGGAAGAAGGAAGCAAAAACAACACCGGGGGAAATACTCACCTTCGAAACTACCGATTTGCCGCTATTGCGTTTTCCTGATAGTCGCCGACGTAGCTCAAGCCATACTCGTTCCTGAAGAAGAGCCCATTGTCTGCACCTCTTCCGCCGCCTTCACCTTGACCTCTCCCTGTTCCATATTACCCTCAGTCAGCTACGCGAGTTAAAACGGCCCCTCGATATTTCAATCCCACTCTACTGCGCCCTTTCATCCCTCCCATCGTCCTACCCTGTAGCTTGACAGTTTGTGGCCGACATCCTCGTCAATTGCAGGATGAACCTTTCGAATGGACAAGCTCAAAAATCCTTTTCGACAAGCTATAAAGACCGGTATATGACGTGGTAAGTTCTAGAGCCCGATTAGAAGCACATGAGAAAGCTGCAGAGAGGGCAATCGTGTAGATTGGAAGCGCGTCGAGGTAGGATCCTGCGAGTGGAGACTGACAAATGGAGGTTCATAAATGGAACCAACGGAGATAGTATTTGCGACGAACAATAAGGTGTACAGGCTTGAGGTAATAACTTGGAAAGATAGTCCACCGTCGAGAGGTGGTATACTCAGAGGAAATTACGACTTAAAAACACCTATCAAAAAGCCAAATTAGTAAGGAAAACAAGGCGGAGTCTCGTATACTGTACATTGAGATTTGATTTGAGTAAAAATCATAGGTTCAGTCATTTCCAATGGAAGTCGATGGTGACGGTCAGAGGAGAAAAGCAACGCCAGTTTAGCGCTCGTGGGGTCTACACGCTAGTTTTCTTTCCTTCATCCAACGCAATATACCGTGAGTCAAATGTCTCTTGCTCTATCTTACAGCTGAATTTTTATTCTTTTGTAACTCGCTCGATCCCTGTTTTGCTGTTGTAAACACGACTTATGCAAACGCGACTTCCGTTGAACGAGCGGAACAGGTCACAGATCCCGCAATGAAATTATTAGCTATAGAGGGCGGGGCTTGGTTTCATACGAGTAACCTAGCTACTCTACTGACACACATGAATACTCTTACTTCGTGTCGAGTCGCTGTGAGCACCGACGTTCGAAAAATTAACTTACATACTCGGCACGTATAGTACCTTCAAGCGGGCTGAAATAAAGACGCTCTGCACGCCGCCTGTGATTGGGAATGATCAAGAGCAATAGATATAAGGATATAGTGTAGGTATACCGCTAGAACGATGCACCCATGCAAGATTTAATGCGAAGCAAAAAAGTAATCAAAGATTCCGGGAAGGCGTTCAGGTATACGATTGGCACTACAAATTGATAGTCCTCAGTGGATCCGGACACATCCTGAGGTCTGAGGAGCGGAGGTACGTACCACAGCAGAGCACCAAGAATATAGATCGAACCTGACAAAATAAACCAACAGAAGCCTACACCCTTCAGTGTCACGGCCAGACCATGAATAAAAGACAAGTGAGCGATTGCAATAGTCGAAAAGCAGTCTAGGACGATGAAAATTGCGGTAAGTATACGAATATGATTTGGTTTGGTGTATTCTTGGTCGAGAACTACGACAGTCATTTCATTTGTCCGTAGGGTTCCAAGGAAATACAGGATAAATACACCTCCCCTTGACTGGCTTTGTATGTTCACTGGAGAACGACATTATCAAAAGCGTAAGCTAGCATTTACTTTGTTCCCCACCTGTCTCATTCTGCAAATTTACGGGAAATATTAGCGGGTAACCTGCAAGTAATCGGTCCTCTGACACGCGAAAATAGATTTGAGACTCCCTAACCATCAGTGCTGAAGCCAGATATCAAGAGATTACAGCCGGTGAGAGGGACAAAGTACGAGGAAGCAGCCAGAGAAAATGTGTCCGTTATCCTTTTGCCAATTCTGCAGCTCATTCCATGGAATCGTGGTCGACACTCCCCGCGTAATTTCAAAATCTGCTATGACATAAATTTTCTGAGACTCAGGGCGCCTGTTGCAAAGACGGGATTCGGACGTATGGTAGGAAAGCAAGGATATACTCGATCGGACTGATATGTGTACCGCAAACATAGTCGTTTCCAGCGTCTGTCAATCAATCTTTCAATGCACTCATGCTGTCTTACTGTCTCCTGCTGTCCTACTCGGCCAGCTCATCCCTTCCGGTTCACTGACTGCTGTTCTAATTCGACGAATGAAGCCATAATCGGAAGAAACACAGTCAAGGTACCCTTATATCTCCGCAATTGGGCTCATGTTGCTCTTGCAGTTGTGTAGCGATTAACTTGCCTACCATTCCATTCCTCTCAATTCTCGATATCAAATAAGTTGTGTCCTGTCAGGCTCCTGTACACCTTGACATTTGCTACTACTCACCACAGCCATTTAATGTATGATCATTATGATCAAGACACCAATTGTATATCTTTACGAAAATCCTTAGGCTTTTAAAATGGGAAGGACTCGGGCACCCTGATCCCGAGTTCTTTCTTCCTCTTCTTTCACTTCATGTCGTTGACCGACATTCGTATTGCCATTAACGGGTAAGATTTTTCACAATCTGGAGACGTAGAGCATGTACTGACCGCTACCTTTCTAGCCGCCAGTGCAATTACTGGCACATGGCTGCCATATGTTTGTCAAATGCCCGTCTCTGTCCTTCTCAGCGCCCACTTATCTCAATCTCTAGCACTCCTTTTTTATGATCATCTTCTTACCTTCAGTACGTTCGCTCACAAGTGGATCTTCCGCGATCTTAACTGCATTTAGAAACAGAGAGCAAGTGCCTCTGGAAGAGGCAGCTCAATTCGAGTACTTGTCTCTTTTTTTTGCATCGATACTTCAATCCCATTGCGATGGCGATTACATTTGTGTCTCTGTTTAGTAATCTTCCCGTATCGTGAGTGTACTTGCCCTTTATCAACTGTGATGCGGTCGGTTCAATTTAAGGTGATGTCTAGCTGCAAGGCATGGAGCAACGTTAGAGAAGGGATACTGATAGTTGCTCAACTAATCGTAACCTGTGAGTGGTTCAGAAGGCGATTACTATTTGCTGGCTAACTCAGAGCAAAATATAGTTATCATGACCATGCGCCTGTATGCCTTGTATGGGTGCAACAAACGGCTTTTATATTTGTTATTTGCTATTATTGCGGTTTTTCTATGCGCCGCTGCGGTAAGAACCTTGATTTTTTGAGCATACTTGATATTTTACTTGCTCTAGATCACGACCTTCACGGTTCACCTTACTCCACCGACCGCACTGCCGTCTGGAGAGTGTTCAACTCAGCTCGATTTTAACAAGTGAGACATAATGTTGTGCCATCCAATTTTTGCTAATAAACGGGAGATTTCAGCGCTTCTCGTATGGTCATTTTTTGTTCTTTGCCTGATGTACCTTTGATCGAGTTGATATTCAGGCGCAGCAGTTGCGTGGATGTCGATTTTTATCTATGATGTCCTTATCTTTGGACTGGCCGTTCATAATGCTTTCAAGACTAGGAAAGAGTTTCGAATGTTCAAGACGTTTGAAGACCCATTTTCACTCAGGGCAATTTTGCTTCGTGATGGTGAGGACACTGACCGCTAAATTCTTGTGTCTAATACTTACCGACCGATCCCTGTTGCAGGAGCGATATACTTTGGGTGAGCACTGTCATTTCGAAGAATCTCCTACTTGAATACCTAATTCTATTTATCGAGTGTGATCACAATGATAAATCTAGCAAATATTTTGTCCTTCTATGTAAGTTTCCATATCACCACTTCACTTGGACCGACATTCACTCGTTTGTTTAAAAGCTTTTAGAGGTAAAGTATGCCGTGATTATCAGAAGGCCGATACTGAGCAATTCATTAGGACTGTATGAGGGGTGGACTGGGACCATTCGCGAGCAGGTAAGCTAAAGAAAGCTTACTCTTACACAGTCTATAACAGATCTATACTACTAGTCTTTCAGTGACTTTGGTATCGCGATTAATGCTCAATTTGCATCAGGCCAATGATGCTGGGATTTGCTCAACTCAGCCTAGCCTTGAAGTTCAAACACAAATAGTATTTCGTCGAATAAGTATTGATGGACACGATGATTGATAGTTAGTATTTTCGGGAATAATTTGTACAATAGCGCCTCAAAGGAAAATGAAATGCTCAAATATGTTTATGTTCTCACATCGCACTCGAACAAGGGACTCACGCGTCGTTCGGATAACGCTTGTTCTATTTCACCTGAATATTCTTACCGACCTTTTTTTTTGGCACCATTGATTATTGCATTGATCTGTACGAGTTTACATCCTTCTCAACATCGCATTCAATCCTCGACTTGGTATCAGCGCTTGTTTGGTGGCATATGCCATTCAAAGTGGTAGTAGGGTAGACGCCTGCCACCGTTTAGAACGGCAAAGTCCGACACCTAATTACCGACATCGGAAAACTCCGTTCAGACTTCCCCCTCGAGTTTTCATGTAACGTTCTGGGAACAACCGTATGCCAACTGGTCTCAAGAAACTCAAGGGTCAGCTTTATCATCTCCGAGAAGAGCATCCATGCCAGATTAAAATCCTTCTGCTGGATGTAAGGAAGAGTTCACCGTGTAAGAAGCTTCACGGGTGAACTACGCTATATGAGTAATCCGCAGCCTCACTAGATTTGTTTCTTTACTGAGGATCTTCACTCTTTGTTCATATTTTCGCGAACCGAAGCACTAAATACCGAGTTGAGTATTTTCATCTCGCATAGCTTCGCGACTTGGCGGGATTGTTCAGTGAAATCTCATTATTAAGAACCCGGAACAAAGACAGCGCTGCGGCAGATTTCCAGGTGTGAAGAGCTTGTCAGAGTCGAAGGAAGACATGAATAGCTCGAATTTTTGACGAATAGAGCCTGAAGTATACAACAACTGGGTAAGGGACAAGCTTTTTGCACCCGTTCAATGAATCACTTGATTGGGTGGTCAAAGCTGGAAATATTGGTCTTATCGAGCAAGTAATCACGACTTTATACCAGCCTGAGTCTAGTATGTACAGGAGAAATACATGAGTTTATATACATCTACCGTAATAACATCAGATGCCCACCCACATGAGTGATAGCAAGAAAAGATAGCTCTACATCGAATTGATTTTACTCCTGCCCTGCCGAGTGAGTTCCACGTTCAAGGTCTACAATGCAATACGGCCACCGAGTAGGGTAAATCAGGATCTGCTAAGAATCAAAGCATAAACATACTTCCAAAGCTAATTAATCTATTCAAATTAATGCTGGCAACCGAGATGCATTTCACTTTGTGGTTGTGAGCTTGGCCGCCAATTTTTGCACTTTTTGCTCGTCTGGTGTCGACTGAGGTCGTTTATATTGGTGAAGGAAGCTTCTTGGCAAATGGTGCATTTGAAGGGCTTCTCACCCGCGTGTCGACGAAGGTGGTCTTAGAAAGGAGCGTATGTTTGATTAACACAGAGCAAGGGTACGAGAATGCAATTGAGTACGTACCGTTATAATTCTGCTTCGTTGTGAACTCTCGTTCACACTCGTACTTTGTGCAGTGGAAACGAGATGATCGTGTTTCGCCGCTTTTTGGATCGATTCCGCGTCGCCTACGCGATGCTTGTACAATCGCAAGGGTTCCCACCTTTCGACGTTCCCCCGGTACAGGCGTAGTGGTGACTTCGTTGTCGAGATGGACGTCAGGCCAAGAATTGTCACTTGTCTGAGGAACTGGTGAATGGAACGACGGTACGAGGTCGGCATCGCTCCACGAGGTAGGAGGCCATTTCTCGATTGGCTCGTATTGATTTTGATGATTGTCGTGCACTGTTCCACTATCGACTGGACTTTCCGGAGCATTCAGGTTCGACCAATCTTCTTGCGTTTGCATCGAAGGCCATAAGCCAGGCCAGGACGTTGCTACTGTGTCATTGCCTACTAAATTTTGCTCAGACGCGGACAGGAAACCGAACGTGAGGTCTTCGAGACGGTCTGGTTGAATGGACGGGTTCTGCACCGCGGTGATACTGGCAACTCCACTGGTTATAGAATGGTAGTTCGTCGACGAGGACCATGACGCAGGGAAGAGATTAGTGCCGTAGGATTCTGGGACCCAGTGAGACCGGAAAAATTCCATCCCAAGATTCCTATTATCAGCATGGACAGGTGCTTCAAGTATCCTGTAATCGTCGGTAGCAGCTGGAGTCGAGAAATCATAATAAAAGTCGTGATGATACTGGCGCTGAAATGGTGCGGTGAGAAAAAGTTGATTTTCAGTCACAGTGACGGCGTGCTGGCTGCGGTCAGAGAGATTACGGTACGGCTGTGAAGAAGACATAGTGCTGTCGCAAGGTAAAGAAAAGAAAATGGCTCTGAGATTGTGTCAGTAAAAAATCTAGAAGAAAAACTTGTGTATTACGATTTTTGGTTCAGGCTTCAAGAGTTGAGTAGCTGGAAATGGTCGTTGGTGGTTGAACCAGGTTGAGAATTCTCGTGGCTGGGTTCTGCACGATCCGGCAGATTCCCGATGTGGCAGCGATAAACAACGATTATGTACTTACCCTGAAGATTCAAACTTGAAGTGACCCACATTACCAAATTTAAACAAACCGGAACACGCCCACTTCCTGCTCGGCTTATCCTTTAATCGAGTCGGGTGTCTGCTGGAACAGGTTCATATCGCTAATATTCCTTGCTAGCTGAAGTCGGCACTCAGGAATCAGGAGGAGAAAGAAGAAAATTGTCCTTCCCTCGGACTAGACATAGCTGTGAATGGATCAGATCAGGCTAAAATTGGGTTATTGTGTTTGAATGATTGAGGTAAGCTAACGTTAGCACAATCGATGATCAAAGAGGCCATTGGTCCAATTTTGACTCTCGTACTGATTTCTCCTTAGCCATTAGTGCAATTCCTCCGGTACTCAAGTCTTAATTAATTTGTACTTCTCGCTGGAAACATTCTAAGCTTGAAGAGTATTGGCCTTGAAATGCGAGAGGCTTGTAATTTTTTATTTAGTTTCAGAAATGCTGTAAGACCCCGATCATCTTTATCACCATACTTACCAAGGATCTTGAAACGTGTGTGTCCAATTCAAGCAGCTTTTTCTCATCCCGAGGCGATAAATGTACATGATTCTGAAAAATTAGATGCGAAGAAGTTTCAACTTGAATTAGGAAGCCTGATTGTTATTTCGTCTATGATAGATTTACATTGAGGTACGGACAAACAAAGATTCGGAGGGAACAAATTCAACAGGGCATTCGAGCAATTCTTCTAATCAGCGTTGCTCACCAGACCTTTCCAGCTGTTATAAGAACAATGGACTCCGAATACGAATATTTAAAACCCATGTGCACAAAGGACATCATCGCACATGAAGCGGGTGTCGTAAACTCCCAATCGATCATCCGAATCTAACGACTACCTCGAATCCTGCCCATCAAAGAACGAAGCATAATTTGCCAGCCTATCTAAAGGGCCGTGGCAGATGTGAGGGAATTGTAGCCCGATGGAAATACAAGATTCCAGAAGTTATCGACAAATATGCGGGAGCGGATGTCGTCGCTGCTTGTTCCAATACAAAACCATGCCCAGAAGCATGGATAAGTTGTATTTGTGTACTACATATCGGAGAAGGGAGATTCGACAAAGCATCTATATCGCGGAAGACATCAACTAGGAGCACGCAGAAACTAACAAACATTGTATGGTGGAATGGAAAATGAAAATGATAGGGCCAAGTATACGAGAAAAGCAAGAAAGATGCGTAAGCCCACGAGTTTCAGAGCGTTATCGAACCATTTTGTATAGGTAAATTCATTCTAGCTCTCTCTCGCGGCATTCTTTCGATACCTATGCAATGGAGACATGAGCCTTAATTTGAGTTATATCGAGGGATCCACCGCTCCAAATGAAGCCTAGGTACCAGTAAGGCTGAAGGAAGTGAAAGTCGTCCAACTTACCGGCCTCCGTGTGTCTCATTGAATAAAGGTTCATATTCCATTCCGTCGTGGAGCGTCGCAACTAGAACCTTGGGAAAATTGATGGCGGTAACTTGAGGGAAGTAGTCGGAAGCCGCGGTGAAAGATTTTTGGGCACGGCTGCTCTGAAAACGACGATATGATGGAGGAGGGGAGAGGGAACTGGTTACTAGGAAGGATCAAAATGGTCAGCGTATCGCAAAACCCGAATAGAGATTGGACGTACCACGGACCAGTTGAGCATGTTGAAGGTTCTAAGGTAAGTCTTTCGCATGTTCTATATTTGTTATATTCATTACAGCCTCCGGAGCATCCAAGGTGTCCAAGGTTTGAGGACATAGCCGAGAAAGGTCGAATATCCCGTAAACGTCAAAGCATTGCGACGGCGCTCGCGCATGTATCTTGATTTTGGCTGATGATAACTTTGGCACGCGCGAATGACTGTCTGCAGCTTAGTATCAAGGGTGATAGGACTTGACAGATATGAGTTAATGCGTGGGATGGCATAGATACCGGATAGTAAAGGTATTCCGTTCGTGAGTTCGTTCGATGCTACGGGCCGCGGGTAGATGGGTGAGGTCGATCCAGGGAGTATGAAGCCATCAGAATCATAGACACTGTCGGGAAGGTTCAAAGAGCGAGAGGAGGGCTATGCGACGACGGTAGAAGAAGTGAACTCGATGGAGAAAGTTGACTGCTCATTGCGGAATGCATAAACTTGCTTGCATGGATGTCCCCACATTGAAAACATCGCTAAGCCAGGATACGTGTAATCGGAATTTTTTTCGACGGATTGACCCAGAAATCATGAGTAGGGCATAACCAAAGGCGAATGTTTCCGGCAGAGGAAGAGCATGATCGAGCGAGTGAGTTTCTTCCACCTTGGCTCTACGGAGGACAACTTGACCGGCGTCAAAACAAGGATGATGGTCGGAAGTCCGACGCAAAGGAGACGAGGGCTAAAAGGAACGAGTTAGAATGAATCTAAAACCTCGAAATCTGGTTCGTACCTTCATTTCATAGGTTCGAACCACGAATAAGACTTCCGTCGCCAAGCAAAACACAGTAGCAGTACTCCATGTACCACTACATGTACGTTCGAGAACGTCTCCCCTCCGCACAGCATTCCGCGGGGAGACTCGCATTTTCCTACTTGAGTCTGCAAGTGAAGGGTTGACCGAGGAGGATTGAGCGACGGTACCGAACGGCGGTGAACGTTGAACGAGAAAGATACCAAAGCTACGAGTCCCTAGTCAGTATGAATACAAAATCCAAATTTTAATTCGCACCTTGAGTTCGTTCGAACAATAGAGCTCCATCCATGGAGCATACACATTCTAACGTCGATGACACGCGTGGCTAGTGAAACAGAAGTCCTCGAGCTTGGTATACAGCCACGCGTGATATCGACCACGAAGACTACATTGCGCGTAGTCTTCCCCGTCTCCCACTTCATCGTTAATCCCTCGCGACATCCTCTACCGGCCTTTTCGTTCCAACGTTTGGCTCTTATACGTTAAACGATACCCAAACCTTTTGTTGCTTGCAGCGGAAACTTGAAGGGTAAACGCGCCGGTGAATAGACAGGTGGAAGAGACCGTCGACTCGACGGATAAAGTGGAAGGATTAGGGTCCTGGTTGGTGAGGGGAGAAATACGGGGATGACGCGGATGATGTTGGGAAGAAAGTCGGGGCGTGGAATCGACGGATACCCACGTTGATGACACCTTGAGCCGAGAAACGTTTCGCGGGTGTTTGATCCGAGATAACTTGAGTATGCAGATTGTCCGAACGAAAAGGAGACCGAAGAGGAGAGTACGTGCGGGTTGTCTTGCAGCTCGCGCGTCTGAGCTGACATGGATGGTTGGAGCGACGGTACACACGAAAAGGAACGGGAAGGGAATGGTAAGAGAAGGGGAAGAGGACGAATCAGCAAACAAGAAGCAAGGGTGGCGAAATCACGACTTACCTCGGATTCCTGAGCGTGGATTCGGTTTCATTCCATCGTTGTCAAGTGCAAATACGGAAAGGTTGATAGGCCGACTTTATGAGTCGGATCTACTCTTGATATAGCGACACATTCGAGTTAAGCGTTCGCTAATCCGTAAAGACCAAAAGTTTGCTTAAAGAATTGCACCAGGGTAGACGGAATGTCGTCGTAATCAACCGTGTCTCACGAAAGCTCGAAGTTGGGTGAAGGAAAGGAATAGTATATTGAGTATACGAAGTATTCATACATTCGTATATAGAGGAAACACGCTAAAAGACCCTGTGTAGGAAAGAGAGAAATTAGTTTAATAGAAAACCTGAATGAAATACGGACGGGCATACCTTACGCCCCCTCTTCAAGTTGCCCTCTCTATCCCTATGAACCCATCCTACGCGCTTCCTGCCCTTTATCGTGAGATAGCCTTCGTTCGAAGGCGTACACGCAGCCGAGTACTGTGACGAATCCGTTTCAGGTGTTTCTTGCGTTGGCTTCTGTGAAGAAACCAGACTGGGCTTTGAAGATCGAATAGTTACGCTATATGAATCAAGTAGGAAGGGAGTTGGTTGGTAATGGGGGCGAATTAGAGGAAAGCGAGAGAGCGTCGATGTGGTTTGAGAAAGAAATTGCGGGCCGCTGCTACCGATATTCATTTGGCCGTATTGACGCTTACGGGCGTCAATTTTGAACTTTCTCTCAACCGTCATCTTCGTTTAGTTCTTCCTCTTTAAGCCACACCTTCCAATGACGGTTTATGTAGAATCGTTAAAAAGAGACAAGCCTGCAATTTGATATGGTTATTATCAGGAAGAAGAGGAGGTTTGGGGCTTTCCAGCCGCGATAGGCAACGGCGGAAGGAGGAGGGAGAGGTTTAGGCAATAGGAGACGTAGGTATACGTAGCGTCATTATTGAAAGGGTATTTTATTGACCTCGAGAAACGGAAATCGTAACACATTAATCTAGGTAGTTCAAATCATACCAATTCGATCTCAAACGGCGACTTATTCTCGTGCTGTTTGACAGTGCGTATGGGTTGTATATTGCGAATATATGGAAAATCGAGAGGGAAAGTATTTAAATGACTGCTACGCTGTAAGTGGATGACGAAATATTGATATATATGTCTCTCCAGGTACAGGTGATGATTCGTTCATGGAGAGATGGATGTAAATCATCAGGTACGCTATCTTTTGCCTATCTTCGCAAGAGATGCTCATGGAAATTTCCTTTCAAGGTCGTTGGTACATAGTCTAGCAATATATCGTTTCCCGAGCTTTTTTATTGGTTTTGTGAGATGTCTATCGCTTTATCGAAGTGGCGTTATACTTCTTGTGACAAGGTGGGGTACGTATACATGTTTATTGATTCTCCTTGTTCGTTTCGCACAAACATGGTAGATGATATAGACTCAGCAACAGGTAGAGTTTTCCGACGCAGTCCGGGTGCGAAGCCCTTTATTGCTGTGTATCTCAGTAAAAGGAACGGCGAGGAAGCCGCTACTTTCAACTCTGATGGTCTAGGTAGGCAGGTAAGGTTGAGATTTCGGCTTAACTATTATTCGTTGCCATTGTAATGTACGCTGATGTGTCCCACCACATGCGAGTTACTGTCAGCTGCCTTTCAGGTGTAGTCAAAATGAACGGATATGGGAGCAAATACTTGAGTGGACTAATAACGTTCGGCGGAGCAGAAGTGTTGGGCTTAATGAGGAAGGCTTTGGGCCTGATTGTAGTGCTGGGGAGTATCACTGTGTTTCGCCCATAAATTGATTGTTCTTGTGATTTCTTTCCCTTCTCCCGGGCGATCTAAAATTACTGAATATGATGCAAGTTACGATTACCGTGTAGCTAGCCCGTCTCATTCAAATCGATGTGCGCCAAGTCTTGCAGGAAACATACGCGCTGCCCATAAGCCAAAACTAGGAGAGAAAAGGTGAGTTTCTGAGTATCTCTCGTCGCCTCGCTTCTAACAACGATGTTAGTCTTGATACTAGTTATTATGCTATGTCTACTGAAATACAGTGTACCAAATATCATGAGACGCACTCTGTAGGTTGTAACTCTTTTTTTTTCATGTCCAAATTGTTCCGCATCTAACGATGTCGGGATGTATTCATTACATCCCCCCATATACTGTATTTCTGTTGCTGGTATCGAACGGACAGTCCAGGTAAGGGGGGGTTATTAGAGGCTCCTAGGGAACACCTAGGGGCTGAAATTATATAGGGTAGGGTAGAGTCTATAGAGTAGGAGGGCCTAATAACTGGCCCAGCGCACCTGCGTCGCATGTGTATGTTGACTTAGGGGTTAGGGGTTAGGGGTTAGGGGGTTAGGGGGTTAGGGGTTAGGGGTTAGGGGTTAG
>KN834866.1:7736-132362 GCA_000827265.1 Collybiopsis luxurians FD-317 M1
TGAACATTCCAAATTCTTACTGTCTTATCATGAGAGCCAGACACCACATATTGACCATCAGGTGAATATGCCACAGACTGAACCATAGCAGTGTGGCCTTTGAGTGGCTCCACAACTTGCACTCTTGTTTGAGCATTCCAAATTCTTACTGTCTTATCATCAGAGCTAGACACCATATGTTGCCCATCAGGTGAATATGTCACTGAGGTAACATAATTAATGTGGCCTTCAAGTGGCTCCCCAACCTGCACACCTGTGTGGGCATTCCAAATTCTGACTGTCTGATCATAAGAGCCGGACACCACATATTGACCATCAGATGAATAAGCCACTGACTTAACCCATGCAGTGTGACCCCTGAGTGGCTCCCCAATTTGCACACCTGTCTGAGCATTCCAAATTCTTACTGTCCCATCTTCAGAGCCAGACACTACATATTGACCATCAGGTGAATATGTGACTGAGGTAACTGAGTCAATGTGGCCTTTGAGTGGCTCCCCAACCTGCATACTTGTTTGAGCATTCCAAATTCTTACTGTCTTATCATAGGAGCTAGATGCCACATATTGACCATCAGATGAATATATTACTGAGGTAACACAATGGCTGTGGTTGTTGAGTGGCTCTCCAACCTGCACACCTGTTTGAGCATTCCAAATTCTTATTGTTGGATCCCAAGAGCCAGACACTACATATTGACCATCAGGTGAATATGCCACTGAGCTAACCCACATAGTATGGCCTTTGAGTGGCTCCCCAACCTGCACACCTGTTTCAGTATTCCAAATTCTAACTGTCTTATCATTAGAGCCAGACACCACATATTGACCATCAGGTGAATATGCCACTGAGTTAACCCACTTAGTGTGGCCATTGAGTGGCTCCCCAACCTGCATGCCTGTTTGAGTATTCCAAACTCTTACTGTCTCATCCCCAGAGCCAGACACTACATATTGACCATCAGGGGAATATGCTACTGATGTAACACAATCAGTGTGGCCTTTGAGTGGCTCAGCCTGTACACCTGTTTGAGTATTCCAAATTCTTACTGTCCTATCAAAGGAGCCAGATGCGACATATTGACTATCAGGTGAATATGTCACTGAGGTAACACATGGGGTGTGTCCTTTGAGTGGCTCCCCAACCTGGATACTGATGTGGTGGGTGCGGTGAGAGAGAAAACAAACACCAAGAACACCCAAGAACACTAAGTTCAAAGGGGCTTTTAACAGTTGAAGTTTAAAAGGGGGTTGGAGTAGTAGTAGTAGTGTTGTTCGAGTGCACAAGTTTAAGTTCAATCAAAATCCAAATTGTAATGTCAAAACCAAAATACCAAGTTCAAACACAATAATCAAGTTTAACAAAAACACCAAACACAAAACAGAACACAGAACACCACTCTTTGACTTTAACTCTGCACCGAAGTTCTAGACTAATTCCAAACCAGATCAAATGCCTGATAAAGAGGGGGGCATCAGAACCTGCCTCTCCTTCCCATTTCCTGTCTACTTATATACTAAAATCCCTTCCCCATATAGTATTTCTGTGCAATATTAAAACTGATCCCCGCGACTATATAACCTTTTCTACCTGGGTCCCCTTCATGAGTAATGATTTATATTGCCAACTTCGGCCATCTTGTCATGTCAAATAGCCAAATTAATGACAGCTAAAATGCTGTTTCGCCATGACAGGTCTAGACCCGGTAAAATGGGTAAATAGCCCATATGAATAATACACTTGTCTGACATTGTCTTGGCCATTCTCGGGCACTCCTGACCTTTGTGGCACCATGGACATATAACCCTGCACACTGTCACTGATCCATTCTCGTGCAAGTCTAGTCAGATACACTTGGAAAAACACTAAGTCCCTTTGACTTGGCTAGTATAGAATTAAACTAAGGGATTCTATAATCACTGTACTGAGAGTATAACTCTGCTCACT
Source organism: Collybiopsis luxurians FD-317 M1 (assembly GCA_000827265.1). Classification (NCBI taxonomy): domain Eukaryota; kingdom Fungi; phylum Basidiomycota; class Agaricomycetes; order Agaricales; family Omphalotaceae; genus Collybiopsis; species Collybiopsis luxurians. Next base: position 9,684 of record KN834866.1, read on the forward strand.
GCCAGACTACAAGGTGAATCTGTACATTTTATAGACTTGTAGTTGTCTCTGATGAGGAGCCAAGCTCGGAAAAGTATATGGTATGACAGCAGTCATATCAATACCTGTTTGAGCATTCCAAATTCTTATTGTCTTATCATCAGAGCCAGACACCACATATTGACCATTAGGTGAATATGCCACTGACTGAACCCTATCAGTGTGGCCATTGAGTGGCTTCCCAACCTGAACACCTGTTTGAGCATTCCAAATTCTCACTGTCTTATCATGAGAGCCAAAGGCCACATATTGACCATCAGGTGAATATGCTACAGAATTCACCTCACCAGTGATGTGTATCACATGCAATGTTTTTTCCCATCTTATAGCATGTCCACTTCTTGTTACATTTACAGCTTTATTCAGATAAGCAATCATGATCTCCCTCAGCAATAATTCAGAAGGTAACAGTGCAATTCCAGATATATAGAGATGTGGAGTACTCTCATGTAATGCTGTAAAAAAGACATTTGTAAATTGCGCCAACTCCTGCATTCTTCTCAGAACATCTGTGTCCTAGTTTGGGATCAGTCATTGCTCACTCATCCATTATTTGCCCTTACCTTAATCCTCTGTGCCCATTTTTTCAGTCCCCTTGCACTGAGTATTATCCTATTGACCCTCCCCATTAAACTCATGCATTCCATCCAGAATATTATTTGACAACTACTTGTAAAATCTCTTACCCCTTGAACAATCAATTCTGTTACTTCAGCATTCTCCGCATGGTTTGTCCACCATTGTGCACTGTACTGTAATTGAGATGAGATACATTGATCAATTCTTTTTCCCAAATCCTCTATTTCACAATTTGGAATTGAAGATGTGTTCAAATTGCAGATGTTGAATTTCAGTTCTGTCATCAGTACTTTCATACAGATCTCAGCCAAATTCTGGTGTTGGGAGATCCTTTCAATTTTGAACTCTGATGGACATTGTTCTGAGCTTAAGAATTCTGCCAAAGACAAATGGTAATAGACCTTTCCATTATTCACATATAATACTGCTTTCAAAACATCAATGACTTTCCTCACTACCGAAGAGGTCAAATTTGACTCCAGCCTAAGCATTGTGGCTAGAGTATCAATTGTTAAAGGCTCAAAAGCAGTAATGATCAAGCCTATAATCAGTTGGTAGTGGTGTTGACTTTGTTTATTAGTGAAGTACTGCTTCAAAATCTCCGTATACAGGTCATACAATCTAGTATGTGGGTGCTCCATTTCACTGTCTGACTGTAACACAATCTGGATATTAGCTGCTATGTCCATCCCTGATGCTATGAATTCTACTGCTGTATTGGCCCAGATGAAAAGACCATCGGCTTTAGATGCTAGATTAGGTATGTCACTTTTTATATCATCATAAGAATCTGCCAATCTTTCCTTCAAAAACCTTTCAACATCTTGATGAGCAGTATATTTTAGAGTTAAGTCAAATGACTGAAAATGATTCTTGTTCATTGCTTTTTGAATTTCACTATTTGGGCGACTAGTTACTATAACTCGAATCCACTGCATTTGGTTCAAGTGACTTTGCAGCTGGTCAAGCAAGGTGGACCGCTCCATAGGGTCTCCCCACTCATCTAGTCCATCAATAATAATGACAGTGGGGTTCATTCCACTGATTGTGTACAATGGTTCACAGACAATAGACAACTGCTCCTTTAAAGGGATACTGTCTATCTGTAGGGAAACATCCATTTCAAGTACATCTAATAAAGCTTTGGCATATTCTGGATATAACTTTGCTAGATGGTAGCCAATGGCACCAAAATAGAGGTATCACTTGTGCCTTGACCTTTTATGCAATGAAAGGTCACTGCCAAGGAAACTTTATTTTTCAATTTCCTGAGCTTTTCAGCAAGTGTGACTGCTATTGCACTCTTGCCGCTTCCAGCTAACCCATGGATCCAGGCCATACGGCTGTCTGGCTTGAGAACCCATTCACAGAGCTCATTAAGAACTGTAATCCGAGTTCCTTCCATGCAGCTGACTTTCTTTTTGACAGGATTAATGATCAGGTTGAGCTTTTCTTTGAGATGATCGATTTTATCTTTTCCTGTTTCCATAGGATTACCATTTTTGGCTGTTAGCAATTGGGATGCACTTTACCATAATGATAGTGAATCTCATTTGCAGCATTGAAGTGTGATCCTTGTATTACAAAGTCGTATGCACCTGATAGTATAGATCCTGGAGGTGCAACAGATCTTTGCCCTGTGATCCTGGGTTAGAAAAACATAATTCATGGTAACTCAGTCACTTGCAATGAGCATCGCTTTCGGGCGAACGACGTCTTTTCGACATAGTCACTGGTAGATGATGGTCGTTAACAAGAAGTAAACAGGTCATGTGATTGAACAGTGTGAAAATCGACCCAACTGTCTGATCGTATTTACACCACGGCACCAACTCCGAATGACATGTGCCAATTATCCTTCCTCGTGTTCACCACTACGTGTCTCCCCTCGGCTTTAAGCTTCCGTTCCAGTTATCTTTTGTGCCAAGCATCATCATGTGAGTACAATTTTGGTTTAATGTCCCGTTCTGGAGTGTTTCTTTTTCTTTACTACTGCATTACGTATATGTCTTGACAATTTTCAGAACGTTAGGAAGGCAGTGAAGGGTGCAAAATATCTACAGGCTCATGCTAAGTCTTTTTTATGACATGAATGTGTAATTAGAGCAAGAAAAGAAAAATGACCTCTGTCATTCTATGTCCAATCCACCATTCAAGATTCTCCTTTGAATATTTAGGGCTGCAAGGATCCTGTTCCGGATCTTGCAGCCGATAACACCCTCGATGCTTACCTTGTATACAAAATGCGATATTGCGAGCAAAATTGATCCACTCAATATGAGGGATTTAGTTTGAATTGATTGAGGTAAGAGGCGGTCAAGTACAGTTGTTTAAACTGGATATTATTTTCTCTCTCATCTTCCCCTATTTTTAGATTGAAGCAGCCTCTATCGAGAACATATAGATGAAGCTCACACGCTTCTGTTCCTGCCCGTCAGTCTGGGCAAGCCGGATCGGTAACGAGAGCCGGGCCTGATTAGTGTAGATGAGCCAAACTGGATGGCGCCACTTTACTGTCTTGCAAACGTCAGTGGTGAGTCGGCTGGGGAAGATACCACAGGTATGGACACTGCGGGGTGTTAAAGTAGACGCGTAAGGTACGCGACTGGTCATGTGGGCGTGGTGTCCTGTGGCACTGCGACAATGCATTCTGGGTCAAAGATGTAAGTTACAACTTTGCCTCCGTGCGGGTTTCCAAGCATATCCGCTCCGCACTCCAATCTCCTTTATGTTATTCCTAATCCTTTATCCACCTCTTCACTATTTATACACTTTAGGTATCTTGACCACCCTCAGAACCTTTCCGTCGTTCTGAGGGTACGTCTTTCACTCTACTATTTCCTATTTTATAGTATACTGATCATACATACTAAAGACCTGTGTACTTACTTAGGAGATAGGTAATAGAGAACCTTTCCGTCGTTCTGAGGACCTGTGTACTTACTTAGGAGACAGATTTAACACGGGGAATTCACGATACCTGTTGGGAAGAAAGCCAAAGGTTTTATGGAGCTTCGGAACAAAATTCTCACATTTTTCGCAACGAGGCTTTTTAGAATGACGTTGCAGCAACTATGGTGAGAATATTTGTAAGTTAAAATAACCTCACCATAACCTCAACATGTCCTCGATTTAAGGATAATCTTCGAATAACCTCGGCGATATTATTTTAACAAGCTTCAATGTAAAAAATGCGAACTCTTTGTTCCGAACCTCTGGAAAACCTCTGGCTTTCTGTGTCGCCAGCATTGCAAAATCCCCGCAGTGGGAGTAAAATTAACAAGTTAGAAGCCTATCCTGTAGGTTTAAATGCCAAGTACACTGAAGAGCTGCAGTGGAATATCGCTGGGGAACGACCGCAGGACTTCAATACCGCTGGGTCTGATAAAGGCCGGCAGGAAAGAAGGGTAGGATTAGAGAAATCACAGCTCAGATTACAGATTTGAGTGATGCTCTAAGGAGAATAAACAACTTGCCCTCGAGTCTTCACACAACTCCACTTGATAGGCCCGTGATTTCTTTTCACCCCCTGCCATCTATCCATTCTCCTCCTTCCCCAGATACCGATTACCCCAGGCCCAAATTAGTTGATATTAAGGCATACTTCCGACTCTGATTACGGTGCTGCTGGTGGTGGCAGAAGCAAAGATAGTCGTGCGACAGAAAAGATCCTAATGTTGAGGATGCAAGCAAGATAAGAAAGCCAGGCCGGTGATGATGCTCCACAACCACTCTATAACGACAGCATTACATCCGAAAGGGCCTAACCGTGTGTTGGAAGGGAGCTAAACATTGGTAAATCTGCGTATATCGTGAGTGGTGAAGTGGAGCAAAAAAAAGTATACAGCGCATCGGTTGGGGAGAGCGTTGAATCAAGAATTGGTTGTGTCGACAACAGTCGAGCTACCTACTCGTTTGCGAGATGCTCATCTTTGTATTCCTACCTTCAGCTAGAATAGATAGGTCATGGAAGAAAGAGAGGCTTTTGTATTCCTTACCAAGTCAAATCTTGTGAAACATCCGGACACAGTGGCAACTCGATCGGAATTGAAGCCAAATGATTTTTTTACGTGACTTGCTGCAACAGCACTAGGGAGAGAACGGTGGACTCACTTGCATGACTCGCAACTCGGCAGAAATCGACGAGACGTATCATGCGAGACTCCAGCGAGGATTTGGGGTGATTCACCACTAGTATTATGCTGTTCCTGCGTATCGCTGGATTCCCCAATCTTTGAGTATAGACATACTCCTTAAGGTCGGAGGGGAAGGGTTCGGTGTAAGAATTAAAGCCTTGGTTTTGCGCGGTTTAGCTGGTGGCAGGCATAGACGAACGGCGGTGGAGGAAAAGCGGAGGGGCAATGGTCGAAACAAAATATCCGAGTGAGCACCAAACAACTGCCCTATTACTCCTATATTTGAATCTGGGTATGCAACCCGTCGTAATTGACGAATCGCCGCAAGGCTGTATGGCTCATTCTCTAGCAAAAAGTTCAATCATTTTTGTTTTTCTAGGAAACGAATGGCTCTTCCGCAAGATTTTATACTAAAAAGTGGAAATTTTTTCGGGACGGGGTCAGATTGCAATTTCAGAGAATATAGAAGCTCTACAACTCTTCAAAGCTCGAATAAAACTTAATGAGAACGATGAGAAAGCGAAAGGAACGAGCGTCTATATTTTGCCACACAAGGGCAATATCGGGCCAGGACGAAATAACTGCTTGCCTTTCCCGCTTACCACCGACAGCAAAACGCTTTGCTATGCTGCGACCTTTGATATTTCGACCTGTTATGCGCCGCAAAGTTGTCTACTCCACTCTCTTTGCATCTACTGGCTCCAGGCTCCAATCCCCAAGTTGAAGCCGCTCAAAAGAAAGCTCAGGAGGTCTTTATGAGCACGCAGCGGACGGGGAGCAATGATTTTGACAGCGCGAACACGATGGCAGGACCCTTAAGGGAGATGGTGGCGAAGTATAAGGGATCGTCGGGCCAGAGGGCTGGAAACTTGCTCGGATGTAAGTTTTTCTTTTGCGACAAATTTTTTTGTCTTGTTTTTCTTGATTTGAATGTGTACGACAAGCTCTGAACTTAATTTCTGATTTCAATTTCGCATATTGACTATATATCCTTACTCTTTTCAGTGAAATCGTGAAACACGTCCACCGCGCTGAAGGCCTCTCACCTCCTTCCGTCGAGACCGTCCGGTCAATATGTGGGACTTTCTTCATATGCCTCATCAGTCGCGCTTTCGCAAAAGGCTGTGAGCTCTAGTGAAAGCATGAGAATAGGGATATACGGATTGGAGGGGTACGCAATTCTCAAGGTACGTTTTTCATTCTCCTATTCTGGACTCTGTCTAACTGTAATCATTACCTTGTTTCGGTTTAGATTCGTGAGATGGCTGGTATGACAAATATCGTCGGTTACCAGCTCAATTAGCATCTCTACGTGCTCGAAAAAATATAGCTTCTTTAGAGCTATAATCATTCCCTTTTTCGCTTACAACGTGCCTGCGGACTCACGTCCCCTTCATGGTCCAACGTCTGGTTTCCCGCTGCCACCCTGCCACCCGTGATCTCTTGGTCATCTTGCCTACCACCGCTTGATGCTACGTATACCGCTGGGCTGTTTGTCACCTTTCGAAATCCTGTTACCGTACGATAGATGAAATTTTATTCACCTTTTTTTTTTTCTATCGAAAGAAGGATTGTATTGTTGAGCGAAAACCTCTGCGAGGTTGTCCGATTTCGAAGAGACCCAAAGTCCCTTTTAATCATCATTATGTAGCCCCGACGACCGAGACGTTTCTGCTGGTTGCGGCACGTGTATACGCCACGGTCTGAATATCTGTGTGGTGCATCCACGCTACTAGAAGGTCGGAGAAAGAAAGCGAGGGAGGGTAGGAGAAAGTGTCTGCATATCGCTCCTCAGAATACAAATGCGAAGAATGGTCTCAGGAGAACAATGAACTTACCTCCGAGTCCCCACACAACTTCAGTTAATATGCTCATCGTTCCCCCATCTTAATCCTTCGTTTGTCTCCCGCCATTTATTCATTCTCTTCCTCGTCCGGATACCACACACTTGAAGCCTCGAATTCGTAATATCGACGCGTAGCTCTGACTCTGATTGGGGTGCAGTTCTGCTGGTGACGGGGAAAGTGATGATAGTCGTGCGGTGGAAGAGATGCATATGTCGGAGGATGCGAGCAAGACAAGCCGGTTATGACATTCGATAACCACTCTATTACGACAGTCTTGTGTCCGCAAGGGACTAATGTATGCTGGAAGGTAGCTAAAGTGGGTGATCTACGTATGTTGTGAGTGTTGAAGTAGAGCAAGAGGGAGAGTGTAGCATGAGAAAACTTTGCAGTAGGGAATCAGCACCGAGTCAATAATTGGTTCGGTGGGCAACAGCGGAGCTACCTACACGTCTGCAACTTACTCGTCTTTGTACTCCTACCCTGAGCCGGAATTGCTGTGTCGTGGAAAAAAAAATTATGTGGGCCAGGAGCGACCAGCACGACGGCGAAGGATCCTAGGTATGGAAAGCAGTTCTATTCAAGTCAGATCTTGTGGAGAATCCGGAGACAGTAATGACAAACCAGACTTAACGCCAAATCCCGGTGGGTTGTGAACGTGAATTGCCGCAATAAGATTACGAAGGATATGACGGTGGACTCAGCAGCGCAGACTCCCTTGCGTGGCCCGCAACTCGGCTGGAACCGACGCGACGTCTCATACAGGACTCCGAGTGCTGCTTATGAGGTTTTCCAGCCACTCCACACTGGGATCATACCGTTAAGGCGTATCGCTGGACATCCTACTCGTTCTGTGTAAATATGCTCGGAGGCTGCTCCCTGGTGGAAATCAGAGGAAAGGAGTGATGATCGTCTGCATGCCTGGTGGCAGGCATACGCGGAACGCTCATCTTAATAAGACTGCGGTTCTAAAAGCAGGGTTAGATCAGCTCCAGATGATATAGAAGCTCTACAACTCCTCATAACTTGAGTAAAACTCCGAGTGGATGAGAACGATAAGAAGGCGAGCGCTTAAATCTTTCCGCAAGATCGGGCCGTGACGGGAATAGCTGCTTGTCCTTTCCCACCTACTTACCACCGACAGTCCCCAAATGCTTTGCAACGCTGTGACTGTCAACATTGCAACTTGCTTTACGCAGCAGAGTCCTCTAACTTTTCTGCTTCGCATCTAATGGCTCCAATCCCCAAGCTGAGGCCGCCCAAAAGAAGACTCAGGAAAATCCTTTCGACCATGTAACAGACGGCGAGCAAAGCTCTTAACAGCGCGAAAAAGATAGCAGGACCTTTATGGGAGACAGCGGCAGAGTATATGGCTTCTGCTTCGAAAGCTGCTAGCCCTTTGGGTCAGAGGGCTGGAACCTTACTCGGATGTAAGTTTTTCTTAAGCCCCAGATCTTTTTCTCGTGTTCTTCTTGCTTTGGATTCGTTTAGTGAGCTCGGAACTGAGCTTCTGCTTCTAAATGTAGCGTATCAATAACGAGCTCTGTATAACCTTGCTGTTTTCCGTGAAATCTTGAAACACGTCCACCGCGCTGAAGGCCTTTCATCTCCCTCCGCCGAGACCGTCAGGTCGGAATACAGAACTCTCCTGTCGAACGCTACCTCAGTCGCGCTCTGGAAGAAGGCTGTGAGCCCTGGAGAAGTTTTGAGAGTAGGGATTTACGGGTTGGAGGCGTACGGAGTTTTCAAGGTTCGTTTTATCATTCGATTAATGTGGACTCATTTCCGACTGTGTGATCCGCTTCGGAGTGGTGAAATAGTCGGACGGAGGAGTATCGTCGGTTACAAGCTCGATTCGGTTTGCTACTTGGCTCGAAGAAATATAGCTTCGTTATAGAATTATCAACATACCCTTTTGCGCTTATAACATGCCAGCTGCCTCATCCCCCTTCGCGATCGCACATCTGGCTCAATGTTACTACCCTGGTACTCTTGATCTCTTGGTTATCATGCCCATGACCGTTTGATGCTACATATGTTGTTGTACTGTTTGACACCGTTCGAAATCCTTTTACCATACATTAGATGAAATTTCATTCATCTTTTTCTTTCCATTAAAGGGTACCGAAAGCTCAGTTGGCCAAGTGAAGACCGAACCCGTCAGTCGGTTGCAAAGGGACTAAAGGTCCGTTTTATGTAGCCCCGACAACTCATATGTCATGCTAGTCTCAACCAATGGGACTTCTAGCTTCTCGGTCGTGGACTTTGGCCAGAATGGTCTGCGCACCTGCGTCCAGGTTAAGACTGGTTCGGAGAAACAAACCTGGGTTGAACGGAAGATAAGTGGGTACTGGTAATTAATTATTTTTTTTTTGACTGTGGGTTACAGAACGTAATCAACGTTGGTGTTGGGCGTTGGATTGGAGAGAATCAATCGTACGCCGGCCGGATGGGAGACAGCGAAAAGATTCTTAGGGCGGTCGAAGCACTATTTGAAATGCTCATGACGGAAGCTGACAAGGTGGTATAAATTGGCTTATAGTCCGGTGTGTGCAGGAATGAATGTAAGCTTCGATTCTGTTCGTCTCTCGCTATCTGGTGAGCACTGTGGAAGACTTTGCTTGCGTGCTTGGAAGGAATTTCTGGAGATTTCTTGGATCTGCTTTAATTCAGAATTACAGCCGGTTAATGCGAAGCGAGTGAATTAGACAACTCTGCTTATAAGAGCGAGCCAACGTGTTGAAGGAGCTGTTGGCGATCTTGGATGCAGCGTTGCCAGTGCCGGCTCACTTGGGTCGCTCGCTTTCATGTCGATATTGCTAATCGATTGATTCACTGAATACCTTCCTTTGCATACTGCTCCAAGACGGACTCGAAGTGTTTCGTTTCAGCTTGCGGCTGCGTATCTAATCTCAAATGAAGGGTCACTCTCGGAGGGTAGGAATTTGATTCGAATACCCGAGAGCGAGAGAATCATTCGAGGAACGGGGGTAAAGGTATGCCTGCAGTCTTAAGATATTCTTCTTCATACGAATGTCGATGTATCCCTTAATCTTAGTCTCGACCCATATTCTTCATTGAAGCTCGAAGCTACGCAAGACCTGCCCGTTCCAGCAGTTTCTCGTATCCACTCTACTCTGGCCGTCTAGCTCAAGTCGCTGGGAATATCTCAAATCTTCCCATTAAACTGAGCTTACTCACAGACAGAATTCAGCTCGACCGATCAGCAAATGTTTGGCTTAACCGCGTCGCTATATGAAGAGCAGGCCAGCTCATAATCTCTGTATGTCTATGGATCAAGAGCTATTAATGTGACAGAAAGAAATGAGAGCACAGATCTCTCTTCTGTTTTGCTAATTACTCCTTTTATCCATTGCCCATCTTCTCCTTTAGCATCTTCGGAGCCCAGCGTTTATGAGGTCCTTCCATTTTTACTGTGTATGTTGATGAGTCCGTCCACTTCTCCACCTTCCGGTGATCGGGACCATTCGTGCTTTATTGCTCTACATTTTCGGTAGAGGCGCTCCAATGTTTGTGCAAGGTTCAGCCTGTTCAAGCCAAGACGATGCAGGAAGGAAAGAAAGTTGGAGATGGCACAACGAAGGCACGAGGAACGGTCAAACGAGGAATGTATGCTGAGTTTCGTTGGCTTAGAATGGAGGAAAGAGTAGTTTTTTGTTCTCTCGAGCTCATCCACCGCTTTTGATCAAGCGTCGTGCAGCAATTTGCATAAATATCCTTGTTCGCACACGAATACGAAAAGTCTTTGTCAATGGTAAGATTGTACAAAAAACTCATATATAAAACCAGGACAATTTGCGATTCGAAAGCTTATGGCGCTTGCAGCCACTCCGATGGCCTATATTTCAGCACTCAAGGTATCCAATACTTCAACCATCCTCTGCACCACCACATCCATGTCTTCCTTTTTCACAACATCCGGATCGTACGGGCAAATGAACTTGACATTTTCCTTGGTAATATGGATCTCGACGTGGAAAGGAAGATAAATGCCCACGATAGTCGACCGAATTAGAGTTCCAACAAATAGGGACTTGTCACCCTTTACGACCTATAATGAACCTGTCAGAGCCAGCCTGAAACAGTGAAAAGAAAAGGTGACCTGAGGCGCCGCTGGATTCTTATCAATCCTGAGATCTCCTTGGCTCATGTCTAGTATGTTCACAAATGACGTTTGGAATTTGAATCCTTTCTCGACTTTGGGTCCCAAAACCTCCGCTGCAATTTCAATCCCTTCTGCCATTGCAGGTAATGTATCCGCAAAATTCCTATTAGCCTCTTTGACAACTTCCAGCAGCTTGTTGAGGTACCGATTTTTATCCGACCTCTCCGTAGTCGAAAAATCGAAACCATGGACGGGGACCTTTATAACGTCCATGTGCATGCAGAAACCCCAAACATCTTCAAGTCCTGCCGCCCCTCTTCCCTCTACCATCTCATAAACGAGGACGTCATTATTTCTTTTCGTGCCATTGACGGCGTACCTTCGCTGCTGTTCCGCGACCGCCATAGCGTAAGCAGCTCGCACCACTGCACCTTTAGCCACTCCGATTTTCCTAGCCAAATCAGCAAGGTTGCCAGTCCACTGTCCAATACCGAATTGGAAGAGTCCAAGATCTTTCGAATATCCCACCATAACATCTTTCGATGATGGCCAAGTGGGAGGAACGGCAGTACCTAAGTAGTTTTCCCAGAAAGCTTTGTTTTTAGAGTGTGAGATAGACTGCATGTATACCCCGAAAGAGGTGCGGAGGCCACGTTTGGTAGAAAGACTTTCGACTGCCTGGATACCTCGATGGTAAAGAATAGAGAGGTCGATTGCTTGGAAATCGAGTGTCTTGGCATCATGAAGAGAGTGGTGCCTCGATGTAGCCAGAGTCCACTTCCCACTCTCTTCATTGTGGAACAGCCAATTCTTATTCGGAGCAATTCCAAGTATCAATCTATGCTCTCCGAGTACCTCTTCAATCTTTTCTTCTACCTCCTTTCCATTTTGGAGTTTTAACACCTCCAACGCCGCACCTCTTCCTTTCAGAAGGGTCAAATCAGGACGCAAGACGACGGATGTGATGAAGCCTGAAGCAGGGACTTCAATAAACACAGTCCTTAGAGCAGGCTCAATAAGGCACAGCTGTTCCCAGGCCAGGACAAAACGAGAGGAGTCAAGATCAGCTCCAAGATCGTACTGGAACTGACAAAGGAAGGAACGTCCTTGGTTCTGGAGAGCCAATTCTACCCACTCTCGAGCGGTAGCATTACAAGGATAAACATCTTCGACATTTTCAATCTGAAGACCCACTGCTTTGACGCCCGCTTCCCACCCCGCGGCGGACAGAGAAAACGGAACGTACGATTCTCGTTGGTGGTTAGGATTTAAACCGTTTGGGATGATAGAGGAGGGTTTGAGGTTACGAACTTGAATGCGAGGCAGGCAGGCAAGCATTCCGACGGTTTTACGATCGTCGAGACAATCGGATACTGTGGCTCCTATTCCTCGAGCTTGAAGAGCTGTAGTGACACGCATAGCTTGAAGAGAGGTTCCGCCGAGGCTCAAGAAGCTGGCATCAAGGTTAATCATATCCGAATTTCGACCCAAGACTTGAGATAAAATCGAGACAATGATGTGCTCTGCTTCTGTAATTGCTCTGCGGATGGACATTTCGATACCTAGGATGTACAGAGAAGTTAGTCTTTATGCGAGAAATGAGACGAATGAAACGAGAGTACCATTTCCGTTCACATGAGCAGCTTTATTGAGGGCAATCTCACGAAGATTGGCTCTAACGAACAAAAGAATCAGAAGAGGGTTTAACCGAGGCAAATTGATACATACTCTTGCACGAGTTTCTTGAGATTACGACGGTTTAACTTGCCATGTGGGTCTTTCGGAAAAGCATTCAAACACAGCCATACCGTTGGTCTCATGTACTTGGGCAACAGCCTCTGGCATGCCTCTTCCGCACTCTGCACTACTGTGTTCACTCTTCCTTCCGATAATGGAATCGCCCAAGTATCACTGTATCCCGCAATTACCTGTCTCTCCATCATTGCACTAGCTCCAGAATGCAAGGTGAAGACGCCAACCATCACCTGCTCACCATCAATCCTATGTATATCAGCATAAACTGCCAGAATGTCCTGATTGGACTGCAACACCACCGTCTCAATCTCCCCAGTCTCTATTCTCTGGCCCCTGAACTTCACCTGTCCATCCATCCTTCCCATATGCTCGATCATTCCATCTCTATTCCACTTTCCCAAGTCACCGCTGCGGAACATTTGAGCTCCGGGAACTTTAGAGAAAGGATCTGGAATGAATTTTGTTGCGGAGAGGGTTGCATCGGATACATATCCTCTGGAAACCTGAGAGCCTCCGATACATATTTCCCCCATTTCACCAATGGCTGATAAATCATTGGTGGATGGTCGGAGAATATAAATATTGTTATGGCCGATTGGAAGACCAATAGTGACTCGTTCGCCGATGGACCCGACGGTGGACTGAGAGGGAATAATCCATTCCGTTACAGAAACGACGGATTCAGTCGGACCGAACGTATTTCTGACCTCTTTGTTTTGGCTTAAACGAGCAGCTAGGTCCACTGGGACGGTCTCCCCCACAAAGTTGATATACGTGAGATTAGGAAGTCCATTTGAGGGAATTTGACGAGCAACAGAAGGAGTAACACTTAGGTGGGTTGTACGAGTTTCTGCAAGCCAGAATGGCAAATTTGACAAGAGCTCGTCTCGACGAACAAGGACGAGGGTATGACCGCCGGTCAAGGTTGAGAAGATGTCACCCACAGAAATATCAAATGTGTACGGTGACAAAAGAAGTTTCCGCATGCCAGGATGAGTAGCAAAGTCGGCTTGACCAGAATGAGCAAACGCAGAAAGGTTGCGGTGCTCAACACCAACACCCTACACATATCTATTAGCAATTGTATTCAATATCCAGAATTTCACCGCACCTTTGGAGTTCCTGTACTCCCGCTTGTGAAGAAAACGTACGCGAGGTTCTCTCCGGCGACTTTTGGCAGAGGTTCCGAAGATGAATGCAAGGAGATGTCGGTCCTACCCGGGCCTTCCAGTAACAACAGCATTGACTTTAAAGTAAGAAAACTCTTCTTTAACTCTGCTGCACGAGATGCTGGCGTCCCTTCCCCATATAGTAATATCTTCCCGCCGGCGATATCCAGAATGCGTTCGATCCGTTCAATAGGAAGATCGACTCCCAAAGGAACTGGAATGAATCCAAGTCAATCGTGATATACCGAATGCAAATTGCGATCAGAAGACATACCATAAGCTCCTCCGGCCTTCAATACAGCCAGAATAGCAATGATCATTTCGAAAGAATTATCAAATAAAAGACAGATCATATCATCCGGCTGTACCCCCATCTTGTCTTTCAATTCTATTGCAAGCATAGTTGACCTGAGATCCAGCTCCTTGTAGGTCATAGTACTTGTTCCTTCGAAATCCAGGGCAGGCACATCGGAATTCAAACGTGCGACATCCTGGAAAATTTCGTGGATGAGGGGATAGGAGGAGGAGTTCATAGTATTGCGTTCCACGCTGTTTAGCGGGCCGAGACCAAAGCGAAGAGTTCTGGGAGTATCTATCTGACCTAGCCGGCAGAAAACATCTTGGACAGTATACTGTTGGGAAGCTGAAACAGATACTGTGGACTCCATGGAGGAGAGAATTCCAAGAGTTGAAATGAAGTGATCAAGGAAGGTGTCAACATCAACACTTCGAGAAATTGAAGAATCGTAACGAAGGCGGATCTGGCAAGCTCCATCCCGAGGATGAAACACGTCAATATTGAGAGGAGTATCGTGCTGCGTCCAGTGATCCTAACAGCAGTATTAAAACTTCACATATCAACATTGGAGTAGAGAGATTCTACATACAAGGAATTGCCAACCAGGGATGTCTTCATTTTTGAGCCAGAAAGGTGCAGCATATACGGTTAGAAAAATGCGGACTTTTGTTGCAGCTCTGGCCCCTATGGCCTCAAAAATCTGTCCCAATGACATTGGGCACTCCTTTACTACCTTTTCCGTCATTTTACTTCCAGCATCATTTAGCAGCTGTGTGAGGGATGAAGAAGAATCGCATCGCAACCTCACAAGCTGCGCCGATAAACAAGGGCCAGGTATGGACTGAAGGTCAGAAGGAAGAAAGGCCCGTGAAGACCGAGTTTCACAGAATAAGTGATCGCCAAGGCCGGAATGCATTGCCATGGTCAATGCCAGAGCTGCGCGAACTATGCGGGATCGGAATGCAGGGAAGTTGGGATTGTAATTACCAGGGACAGAACAGCTTCGGACGATAGTGATTTGTGACTGTCCCGTGGAAGAAATGGGCCAAGAAGCGTCTGGAAAGTCATTGACAAGTTGACGCCAATACTCGTTTGAGGCCTTCTTGGCTGCTAAGTCTTGGGAGTTGATCGCTGCGGCAACAGACGCGAACGAAGCCTTGGGAAGCCTGACAGTAGGGCAAGAGGAGCCTTGATGGTAGAGTGCATGCAATGACCTCATCAATGCCACCATACTTGAACCATCAAAGATAGAATGGTGGAAACAAAATCGGATTTGATATCCGGAGTTTGGGCTCCCGACTGTATGGATCGAAAGGGGAATACAGCCGGAGAATGATTCAAACGTCAAATGTTCAATGAAGCGAAGCCCTGCGGTCTGCATCCCAGTCTCCTCGAGATCATCGCGAATGTACTGGGTCCACATATAGCGATGGGGTGCGTCGGCCTTATACACTACAGCAAGGACACCTTGGGAAGAAAGAATAAAGCCAGTGCGAAGGATAGACACGGCATTTACCATGGTGTCCCAACATGCGTGAAGGCGATCCACATTTGTAAGAGGTGGAAGATGAATGTTGTAGGCAGCTATAAAGAAACGGCCAGGAGGTTGCGATTTTGTGGAAGCATGCAGAACACCTTGTTGGAAGGGAGTGGCAAGGTAAACATCCTCAACATGTTGAGGATTAATTCTGGCTTCAGCAACGATGGAATATTTGGAGGACATAAAGCAGATAACGATCAGGGGGTGTGATCACAAAGAGGATGGCTAAAATGTTGAACGAGGAGGGAGACTCGCGTTGAGTGGATGGTTAAATACACAAAACCCCTTCATGGATAAAAATAATGTACAACTGTAAATCGGCATCTATTAAAGTTGTACACATCACCAGACTCAAAATTCCAGGGGCCAGGACATTGAAGTTACCAAAAAGAAAATAGACGAATCATGAACGTAATACTGCCATCCTATTCTGCTCCACCCCAACATTCCAGCGGTGCCTTTAGACCAGCTCGAGCATGACAGATCCGCCGGTGGTAGCAATTTGGAAACCTGGTGCTAGGCGCTTGAATCAGAGTATTTCGAGAACAAGCCTCATGTGGACAACTCGTACAGGCTGCCATGAAATGGATTCCTAACATAATGGGTTTTCAAAGTATCTGGCAGGAGGGGATCAACGGAAATTTGATCGAGGAGTGCAATATTTTGATGGATGAGGTGATTATTGTGAAGAGGTTGGCCTAGTGTAATATTGGGTGGGCAACTAATATCCCGAAAAGAAGAAGTTTCCTGGAAAACGATTTCTCATTATTCTTAACATGTCTTTCAACCAATCTTTTCACTTGAAACTGGAACAGGCAATTTCATCGCAATTCTCCTATATGCAGACCTTGGGATATCTGCTTTCCTTCTTCATTGTACCAGTAAGCTCACCGCCAGGGCTGTCTTTACTTCCTCTTTCCAAATGAAGACGACTGCGAGCATGTAGTCGGATGCGTTACAGAGAAGTCAAGCGAAATTCATTCAACAATTTCGTCGCTATCAAGCGTTAACGCTCCATACTCGAGTTTGCAATGATTTCCGAAGGTACCGTGGTTCATTAGGCTCGTCTTATGAAGGTGTAATGAGGACCTGTTGATAGACAGGCTGGCGGATCTCGGCGCTGTTCGGGTGGGGCTGTCGGCTCGTCGGCATTTCCGCTGATGCCTCTAAATTTACCGAGAAAGATGTGTATAATATCCTGGATGATACTAGAGTAATAGCGGTATCTGTGATAACTCAGCACATACTTGGCCAATTTCCTCTTCCTGAAGCTAGCTATTAGATGGGCTATAGAAATTTAAACTCCGCTTGCTAGTTCCGAGATCCGCCAGCCTGTCTATCAACAGGCCTCTTTGGGCAGACCCTCATAGACAGGCTGACAATGAGTCTAATGCTTAAACTAATTACATGTGCTGCCACGGCTAGCTACAAATGACAAAGACCTACTTTACCGACGAAACCGTAAAGGTCAAAGGCAGGGAAATCCGCTTCTATTCGACATCGTTGACATTCGACTATTTCTCCATCTCTCAAAGTTGAGGGTGAAAACCGGCTTTATTTTAACACCTGACAGTAGACCAAGGATGTTTATAATTGAGTCTCTTTTTACTTACCCAACCCAATTCAATTTCTGCGTTTCTGATTGACATTCGCCTGCCGCGTCTAATTCTGTTTGGCAGTTAGCATCTCCCCCGATTCTTTATACGTAGCTTGGTATGCTCATTTTCAGCCCGTTTATGAAAGATCTGTTATAGAAAGGCTGGGAGATCTTGAGACATTTGGGCGGGATGCACGGGGTTTGAAATTCTTGATTTTGGGGACAAGAAGATTGCTTATATGTCTTAGATATTACAGATACTACTGTATCAACTCAAAAAAGATCTTGCGAGTGGTCAAAGGCACCAGCGGAAATGCCGAAGAGCCGTGCAGATTTCAAACTCCGTGCACACCCACCCAAATATGGAGATTTTCCAGCCAGTCTATCTCAACCTTCATAAACAGGCTGGGAACGAGCTTAGTAGGCTGGACCTGGTTTGCGATCGATTGATAGATATTCGGGGGCAATCGGAGCAATTGGAAGTGGCAAGTCAGGTGCAAATGCCAAAGCATGCTTCTCCCGCCTGACCTTCCGATTCGTTTCCGGCTCTAGCACGACTTCAGACCACCTACATACAAGATCTTCAAGCTTCAATTTAAGTCTTTTTCGCATAGGCTCAAAACTTGTCCCTGATATGCTGCTCATGAAGCCTAGGATCCCCCGGCCTCTCGTTTCCCCTGCTGCAACGGACATAGATAGCGCTCAAATCTGCCCAACAACCCAACGTCGTTCGAAATTGCGAATTCGAACATTTTGTCGATTTGAAGGGTATTGAGCTATTTGACAAGCTCCTCCGACGTACCAACACCATGTATCGTTCTTCTGTACAATCTGCGGAGCTTCAAAATGGCAGATCGCAATAACATTTAACCACTTCGATTTGAGCCTCTGGCCGTAAAGCCTGAACGGACGTACTGACGTCTGGATAATTTATTTGTTATTTTTTTCGTCGTAACTGCGGAGCCATCACTAAGCAAGTCGCTCTGTTTTGCTGACCTCTTCCATGCGGCCATCGCGAAATACACCGGAAGTTTATCCAGCCAGCTGCTTCGTCATTTAAGTAGGCGGAGAGTCATATAAAATCCGGATATTTGCTCCTCGCAGGCCTTTGTACCGCTGTGAACAGTTTTAATAATATTTAGAAGGTATGCTGGATTGAATCTTTCTCAGGCTCTTATTGCTGACAACGTTTTGGTGTATTCTAGAATAACATGTACGGCGAAATCGACGTCGATGTTCAAAGCAGACCTTAAAGTAATCCGGCACCCGAGCGTTGCCCGAGTGCTCAACTATTTTTATCTTTTTCTTAGGCATCGATGCAGCTCGTCACGGCATAGACCAACTAAAATACTTTACTTCCTCTTTTCTCGATCGCTGGGCCGCCACGATGATTTCAAACTACTGTTATCTTTTACGTCATAGGATCATCTATAACATACATCCATTGTTCATGATTTGACCGTGTCTTCACTCCACCTAGTCTTAGTTCAATACTCACAACTAGAAACTTGCCGTATGAATGTTGGATAATGGTTCGGGAATATGAGTTAGGTATGAACTCATCAAATCCGTTGAGCATTTGTGTCAGACTCACCCTCTATATTTTCGTGTACAGGCTTTCTGGGCGTACCTCTACGTATGAATGTGAAAATCTAATATATATACATATTGTATTCTGCGCGTGAGTTTGAGTTCCCGTCGGCCCTCATCTGTTGTATTCTGGCTGCTCGGGGCTGAGGTCCGTGCGGCTCTGGATAAAGTACAATAATTCTTGCTCGCTGAATATTCTTCCGTCAAAGTCGTACGAACTTCTGGCTGTCTCTTCGTTCTCATCTATCACGGAGATCTGTCCTGAGGAACATATATCCGGGGAAGTCCGTAGTTATTCTATTCAAAGGTCGAGACAACTTTAGACGCCGCTGTCATATACCTTTGCTGCCTTCTTCGAAGATCTAGCCATCTTTTTCACACGTCAAGAGATTTGCTGTCCGTTTGCTGCGTGCTCGAAAGGACTTGCCGAGTCTTTTTTTGGACGCCTTTAGCTTAAGGATTAGGGTTTGAAACGAACGGATTAAGGAATTCTGAGTCTACGGCGTAAAACAGGGTGCCGAAGCACTGCGAGGTGACTTGGTGTGGGTCGCTTCTCAGACCTCAGCACCTACTTACCTACGTATCCCAAATGTACTCTTAACCTAGGCTCTCAGTAGGTGTTGAAAAGATCTGCATCTGCTTTTCTGAGGTATCTATCTGCCTCGATGGTAGGCGACATGTCAAGTTACGAAGACAGTCAGAGTTGACCATGCACCTCACGGCGGCTGTTCATCCAACCCACTGACTGATGCTCATTCTCGATCGTTTGGTATCCACTGTACTCGTAGGACTGGCATGAGGCAGTCCGTGCCATCGATCTAGATAACAGCAAGGCTTCCATATGTCGATCCCATGATGTGCAGTCATATACCCTTATAATCGAAGTCCATAGTCAGTCACTCAGTGTGTAGCTTTCAGTTTGGCTACTCTCACGTCGTCAGTTGGACCTTTGACTTGCTATCAACGATGGAAGCAAACGATACAATCGCCATCGCTACCAACGGCTCTTGCGATCACATTTGTCAATGTTGCACCCTCTTTCAAACTGTTTGGAGCTGCGTTACTGGGCTCATCCTATGTCCTTGGGATTCAGTCCATCCAAGCGTACCCTCGCCCCGGGATGGCTTTTGAAGAGTTTTAAGCACGAAGATCGGGTTAATGGTCGTAACCCTTCTCGCCGCCAAGTTAATGGTGCTGTGGGCTGCCCGGCAATGGTTTTCAGCAAGGGAGCTCGCCGAGCGTGAGTGATGAGTATCCATGTTCTCAACTTCTCATATGTCCGCTCATCTTCAGCTATGGACCCAATGCTTGAACGTGTCCCATGTGTTCTTCTGACTAATGGGTGGTTTTGCCCGGCACAGTGGGACCCGTCTGGAAGGAATTTCCTGCTATCAGCATTTATCCTTCAAGGAGGAAAGGTTCATCAGTAGGATACCGGAAGGCGAAATCAAAACCACCGTCACAGCGATGTTTTTTCCAAAGATCATGGCTGCAAGGCAGACAGCGTGGCCCAGCTTTGAGCTCGATGGGCTCGGAGTTTGCCGGTCACGGAGCTTTAAATCATGACTGTTGTGTTCGCGATAATGATTTTCCTGATATGCTTCTTCTGATGGGACAAACCTCTGGGAGATGCTACTCATATTTATGTCGAGGACCCAACAACTGATTGGTCTGAAAATGATCTCGTTTTTGGACACTCTAGAGTTTGAAAAGACGGCGTCCGGGAACGGTCAAGGGGTCCAAAAATCTCCAAAACATTGAGTGTACTCATTCGGGGAACGAATTCGACAAACGGTTATTTCCATCGTCATGAATATCCGTAAATATCTGTCGCTTTCGTGGTATTACTTTTCCGGCTTAGCAAAGTGGGACACTATCTTAGAAAAGCTGTGAATTGTGGGTGTGACGTAAACTTTGTACTTTGGTTACCCATCTTGATTTTCCGCAACATCTTTGAGATAAATGGCGCATTTAATCAGCGTTTTGCTTACTACCAGATACCCAACTTTACACGAACTGTAGAGCTGGAACCCGCGGAAAAACAGGATCGATACATTGCGTGTGGTCTGTTTGGTGAGATTCACCGCGCTGCGTGGGCATTTGCGTTCCCCAGCGCAGTTGAACGAGTCTTGTGAAGGATTTTTTCTGTTACTGTCACTTGGACGCCGTTATATTTAGCTTTACTAGTTTATTGGAACCGAGATCTATCTTGGGATAACCCAGATGGATTTATTGCACACCGCTATGTTTTTGCTATCTTGATCGTTTATATTTTTGCTCTAGTTACTGTGATTGTTTTGCCTTCCATAGCTTTACGGGATTCAACGGTGGCTGCGTTCCAAGATGTGGCATGGGCATATTCCATTCCGCATATATATGCGTCTTCGCCTTCTTACATCTTCACGTACTATTTTTTTGAATCAGTGGTCTGTTGGACTAGTCCTGTAATACATTTTTGATTAATAATGTAGTGTAACGATACCATTGAGCACAAATTTTCTTGCCTGGACTGGCACTGGATCACCGACAACAGACTTAGTACCTAGAACAAGAAGAATCGACGTACAGGTATACGTACCCTGTCGTATATCGAGAGGCACGAACGCCACTCAGTATCTTGCATTCACTTCGATAAAAGGAGTTGAAAGATCCAACATGAAAGATCAGGGGAACAATTTAATGCACGACTCATACGACTTTGGAAAGAATTAGCCGTGAGTATCTTACGAGAGGGCAGTCAAAAGATACCGTACGCAAATAATCAATCTACACCCATCGCTCCGACGCCATAAACGAATTACCGCCTGTGACTGGACATATCTATCACTGATTCTCCGTCCGCCTTCCCGCGACATACAGCACTTATGGCGAAGCAGTCGTTGAACTGGCCGCTTCGTCTGGATTAAATCCACTACGCTACAGTGAAGCACCGTGGAAATAGACTGGACGGTTTTAGTTAGAGGTCGAGTTAGCACGATTAGAATTTTGTAGATAGATGTGGCAGGAGTCTTCAATTAACAAAATAATGATCCTCTACCTCCAGGCTCTGATGGTCCGAGATTCAACAAGTATTGTCCAGCTCCCTCCTCCCTTTCGCTGTTACTTATTGTGACCGGATGGCCCTAAGCCCTCCGCCGCGTCCTGAGAGTAACATTCAATAGCACGCTACCATTTAACAGTTTTGCATAGTCCTTTGTTCAAAAGTGTGGGCTGGAGAAAGAGTGAAAGGAGATGACGCCTAAATTTGACGCCGTAGGCGTCTGTACGGAAAAAATTTCTCCATCGAGCGGCCCGCAATCTCTTTCTCCAACCGCTCCCTACTAACTCACCTCCGTCACTTCCCAATCCTCTTCCTAATCGACCTGTAACGCGCTGCAACGCGCTGCTACCCGAACCTCCAACGAAGCTTATTCACGATGACCGCCCAAAGAAATGTCCGGAACTTATTCGTTCCAGCATACCACTGCGTTTACACCTGCAATCAAACAAAGGCCTACTCACGATTCAAGGGCAGGAGAATGCTTAGAAATCAGAGGAGGGTCCAGTATGCTAGAAAATTCGGTTCGAGGAACAGGTATAAGGTACGCTTTTTCTCATTTCGTTCGTCTTTTCGGTTAAGCTGATTTCTCTCTTTCCTGTACACAAGTTCTTTCTACATTTTTTTTACGTACAAATGTGTCGATACTCGGTATACTCAATATACTCTTCGTATTCTTCACCTAACTTTGATATTTCGCGAGATTGGCCTAATTTACAACAACATATCTCCCACTGTGATTCCCCTGGCCGGTTCTTTGTCGATCTCTGCTGTCACGTCGCTGTCTAGTCCTTACCTCTTTCACATTCTGAGCTCTCTCCGACGGTGTAACGCTTTCATCGATCAACCGTTCGCATTTACTGGTCCGACTCAACTCACCAACACATCTCAATAGTCTATACAGAACACGGTCACGCTTTCAGGGTTCGGAGCGACGAATTAGACGATTGCGACCTTGTTGCCCTTTGTCGTTTCTGTTGCTCCCACCCACCCGTCTAGAAGCGCGGATTTTGGGTGTTACGAATAGGTAGTACAAGTTGGGGGAGCAGGAGTACGAGGAATAACCTTTAACCGTCTCTCACTTCACGATCGACGAATTGGTCTGATAGCTGCATAGAGCTTCGTTACTGTTGATACATCGAAGTCTAAAGCAAGGTATCATTCAGATTCCGTTAGACGACTCCAGAGGGGGGGAAGCAAAAATAATCTGCAGCAAAAGAAAAGAACTTACATCCGAGGAAATTTACAGCTCAGAATCAACAGCTTTCGATGCCAGAGTTATATATTTCTCACTGCTAAGAAATTTGCTGATCGTTTGCTGGGTGCTCAAAAGGACTTGCTGGGCCTTTTTTGGGGCTCCTTCGCTTAGGGGACAAAGACCTGAGGATACGAAGCGAGTGGAGTAGACGATTCTGCACCTTAGAGCAAGCGCTGAAGAATTGGGAGGTGCCGGTCTTAGAGGAGGCAAGAATTCTCACAGATGCCGTCCCGCACAGCTCGCTCACCAATTTAGGTTCTCGATTCTCATTGATCTCATCGCCTACGTACCCTTCATTTGTGTTCTTATTAACTTCGATAGCATTTGTATCTGCTTCCCTGAAGGATCTAGCTGTGTTGATGATGGGGTGTCTTGTATTGACTATCAAGTTATGAAAACGGCTGCGAAGTGACAATGACAGTCCGAATCTTGTTCAAACATTAAAGGAGCAAATGAGGTATACGCGTGTTCTCAGATTCGTCCATGCAGTTCACGGTAACAGTATATTCAGTTTCCGACTAACGCTCATTTGAGATCGTTCGAAATCTACTCAACTTAAAGGATTGGCATGGCGCAGTCCGTTCGATCCTTCTGCATAACGGTAACCTTGCATATGTTCAACTCAGGATGTGCGGCCGCACAGCCTTATAATCGAGGTTTATAGTCCGTTATTCCTTTAGCCTTGTTAATTCGCTATCCCCACATCATCAGTGAGGCCTTCGACTTGCTGCCAGTAATGGAAGCAAACGGCACACTCACCATTGCCACCAACGATTCTTGCGATAACATCCACCAATGTCGTACCCTTTTCCAGATAGTTTGGAGTTGTGTTAGTGTCCTCATCGCGTGCACATGGGTGGCAATCCATCCAAACGTACCTTCGCCCCGGGAGGGCGTTTTAAGCATCTTAGCCAGGAAGGTCGGGTTAATGATAGTAACTCTTATTGCACCCGAGGTGGTGGTGTTGTGGGCCGCGCGGCAATGGTTTTCAGCAAGGGAGCTAGCCAAGCGTGAGTGACGAATGTTAATGCTCTCATGTGACCGCTCACGGAGCAGCCGCAGGCCATAGAGATAAAGGATGGAGCGTTTCGCATGGATTCCTCTTTCTCATGGGTGGATTTGCTCGGTTCAATGGGGATGATCTTCGATATGTTCTACGCTACCCTGGTCTTTACGAACGTTACGGAGCGCACCCAGAAGATCTCAAATTCATTGGTAGGATACCGAAACGCGAAATCAAAGACCGCAGTCACAGCGACGGTTTCGCAAAGTTCATAGCTGTAGGACAAACAGCCTGGTTCGTAGTCCAACTTATAGCTCGAAAAGCTCGGCATCTACCCATCACAGAGCTTGAAATCATGACCGTTGCCTTTGCAGCAATGAATGTCCTGATCTACTTTTTCTGGTGGTACAAACCTCTGGGAGTTGGCTGCCATATTCGTATCCAGGACCACCACAGTGTGGTAGTTCAAGAAGATGAAAATGGGAGAGCTTCTGGTATTCGCATCACAGAGGCTGCTGGGGAGGTTCCTAGTTTCGACTCCTCCGAGGCTGAAGCGGCACCGCTTCTTTCTGGCCATGCGGTCTCAAGGAAACGGGTATACTCATTCTGGAAACAGATGCGACAAACTGCCTTTTCCATTGTTTGGGATATATGGGAATATTTGTCCTATGCGGCCTCAAGGAAACGGGTGTACTCATTCTGGAAACAGTTGCGACAAACTGTCGTGTCCATTGTCAGGGATATCTGGGAATATTTGTCCCAGTCATGGGACGATTTTTATGGCTCAAGCAGAGCTACAAAATGGCAAATTGTTGGCGGAATTTTGATTGCACCATTTTCGATACCCATCACGATTTTGATCAACATCATCTTTGAGGAGCATGGCGCATTTTACAACCACTCTTTAACCAAAACACCATCCTTTGCACGAACTCCACGCCTGGAACCCTCAAAAAAACAGGATCAATACATTGCGTATGGGGCAGCCATTCTCTTCGGTGCAATTCACTGCATTGCGTGGGCATTTGCATTCCCCAGCACAGTTGAGCGAGTGTCGTGGAGGATTGCTTCTGTTATTGTCACTTGTGCGCCATTATGTTTGGCTTTCATGGTGTATTTTGGTGACCCAGATGAATATGATCTACCAAGCCCTTGGGATTCCCTACTTGGACACACAGTATTTGTCTTTGGTCTTGTTCTCTCGTTCACTTATATTTTATCTCGAATTACTCTGATTGTTTTGCCCTTCTTAGCATTACGCGATTTACCTACGGGTGCATTTGAAAATGTGGAATGGACCTCTTTCATTCCGCACATATAGGCATCTGCAATTACATTTCCTTCTTGATTCTTCATGTACTACTTCTTGAATTGGTCGTTAGTTGTATTCATTGTACATCCACACACTCTGTTGAACCCTCTATGTCTAGTCTTGTTTTTCATTTTTTAAGTAGTATAGCGATGATATGTTATGCAATTCCATTTTTTTATCCTGGGGGCAGCAGGCGCTGGGGCTGTATCCGACATCCAACGCGCACTTATTGAAGTTCTTTTATATTTTGTTCAATCATCACGAATGGAACCGAGACTGAACAATTTGATCCTTGATGTAGCACACTTTGAAACTCTTAGACTCGAAGAGAACCGAAAGGCCAGCGACTCTCGAATTAGAAACCACTTGCTCAGTTGTTATCTCTTCCAGAAGTCCCGCAGTCTATGTCTTGCTGTACTGTGGAAGATTCTATTCGCTGTCGGCTGCGTGCTCGATATGAATCGCTGAGCCTTCTTTTGGGCAGCTTCAACTGTGGGATGGAACCTGTAGATGCGCAGAGACCGGATTTGGTGGTTCTAGGTCAAAGTTGAAGGCCGTAGCATTGCGAAGTGAAGATCACAGGGGGAAGGAAGGAAGGCAGGAAGGATTTATTACACGGCGGAGGAAGTAACAGTGACCAGCTCATCAGTTGGTATGTAGCTCCATCGATCTGATTACACGTTGCGGTATCGTAGCCAAAGCTATCTGGTTTTATGGTTATATGTAATGCAAATGATCAGGTTACATCGATCCCCGACTCCCCATGTATTGACTGCAGGTTCGTAACTTCATCGGCCTACAATTAGTATCTAAGTTCGCAACCACATTGCGGGTGTAAAAAGGTCCGAGTATAGGGCTTGATAGGTCTCGGAGCTTGTAACCGACAATACTCCTTCATTCGACCACTTTGTCAGTGTATAGTAGTAGGGCGAAAGCATTAAGCATGATTATAGAGAGGCACACGGGCGTCGATTCAAAAATAACATGTACCTTGAGACTGATGGCCGGAGACTTCTGTAGTACAGTATGGTTTCAGCGGAAGGAGGTCAAAGACCATCGACCAAGTAGACGTGTTTGAGAATGACACAGAAATGGGATGTGCTGAATAGAGCTCGCTGCTTACGTACAATGTTCGAGGTAGGATTTAGGCTTTTAGTCGTCCCAAAGCAAAACACGAAGACGATCCCAGTAGGAAAAACTACTTTTACGTAGAAAATCACTTACATCTGAACAACGAGCGAGTCCCAAGTGAGTCCCTTTGTGACTCAAAGAGCATTTGACATAGATAATATCCATTCTTCTTACGACCTCTTTCGCGCTGTCGAAGGTTTTGCTCACTGTTCAGCATTCACACTAGCCAGATGCTTGTTCGTCTCATCCCATGAATCCAGCACGAGAGGTCAAGGTAATCATGTATTGTACAACTGCATACAATTTCTTGCGTTAAAATTCTGCTAGAGAGGAGGAAGGAGATGCCATACCAGATAAAGTATATACGTCCACGGTTGCAGAACGAATCAATACTGCACCGAAAATCCACATATGTCAATAGCTCGTGTTCCATCCATCCGCAGCTTACGACGAGACCGCCGTTCAGTCGATCGCTTCCTCTCGACCTGTTATATACAATACATCCATCACGCAGCAGTCAGGTATCGTAGAAATAGGTTGGATGGTCAAAGTTTGAAATCGAGTTGGCAGGATTTGAATGATCTAGATGGATGTGTTGGGGGTAGTGTTCCGAATGGCTGGTTCCAACCAACGGCTCGCCGCTCCTAAGCCGATCTAAGAGCCGAGCTGAGCCACGCTGCCTATTTTTAGCTCACAGCCACTCGCAGCCGCTTAGTTATGGCTCGTGTGCTGATTCTGGACAGGACGTGAGAATTCTGAGCTGCCCTCAGATATCATTGATTAATACGTCGCATGTTTGGGTTTATACATATTGATTCTCACATTTGGGGTTAGGACCATTTTGGCATTGTATTGGCCACAAACACGCATTCTTTGGCTATGATTAATCATGTATGCTGTCGCATCCGGTCCATATTGATCCTATCGCACTTCATATCTATTATCCTAATAATCTTTTGGCAGGCTTTCTCTTTATTTTTTACTGAGTACCAAGAGGCTCTTGGAACTCACAATTTGATACCAGATGACTGGAAAGCTCTGGAAGAATTTCAAGATGTATTAAAGGTAACTTGATTCTAGATTACCTGAACCATGATAATCATACCTCAATGACAGGTCCCCCACACCTTTCAACAATTCCACTCAGCTGAGAAAACACCAACACTGTGCTGGGCACTACCATCCTTTGAGGTTATGATACAGTCATATCAGATAGAGAAAAGGAAGCATCCACATTTAGAAGCTGCGGCACAGGGACAAACTCAAAGAGTATTTAAGCTATATTCGAGGCATCCCTGCTTATACTCTGGCCATGGGTATGTTATTATATGACGGAGAATAAATCTCTACTCACAGACACTGATTTTCAACCTGTAACCCATTGGCAAAGTTAGATTTTTACACAGGAGACTCCATCCAATATGAACAAGCAAAGGGAGTGTTTCTTGCAGTTGTGAGTCTGAGTATGATTGTTCAAATCAGGTTATTAATAATTTCAAAGGTTCAACAGTGTAGCAATGAGGATGATGATAATGAAGATGATACTTTGGAGCCAGTACGAAGTACTGGTTTATCCTTTGCTGATCGTTTCTTGCAGCCAAATTGGGGCCAGAATCATTTATCATCAAAGAAAGAAGTGGATCTATATCTAAGGGAGCCGTTTATAGATTGTGAACCTCTTCTATACTGGAAGGTGAGAAAGCGGAGGAATCAGTTGCATTCACTTTGCTGATTGTTGCTCATCCAGGAAAACCAGAGCCGATTTCCCCGAATTTTCAAGCTTGCAATGGACATTCTTCCAATTCAGGGTACATCTGTACCATGTGAGCGTGTTTTTTCTTCAGCTCTTGAAACTCTCACTGTGCGACGGTCATTTTTCACACGTCAAGAGATTTGCTGTCCGTTTGCTGCGTGCTCGAAAGGACTTGCCGAGTCTTTTTTTTGGACGCCTTTAGCTTAAGGATTAGGGTTTGAAACGAACGGATTAAGGAATTCTGAGTCTACGGCATAAAACAGGGTGCCGAAGCATTGCCAGGTGACTTGGTGTGGGTCGCTTCTCAGATCTCAGTCCCTACTTACCTACGTATCCCAAATGTACTCTTAACCTAGGCTCTCATGAGGTGTTGAAAAGATCTGCATCTGCTTTTCTGAGGTACCTATCTGCCTCGATGGTAGGCGACATGTCAAGTTACGAAGACAGTCAGAGTTGACCATGCACCTCACAGCGGCTGTTCACTGACTGATGCTCATTATCTACTGTACTCGTAGGACTGGCATGAGGCAGTCCGTGCCATCGATCTGGATAACGGCAAGGCTTGCATATGTCGATCTCATGATGTGCAGTCATATACCCTTATAATCGAAGTCCATAGTCAGTCACTCAGTGTGTAGCTTTCAGTTTGGCTACTCTCACGTCGTCAGTTGGACCTTTGACTTGCTATCAACGATGGAAGCAAACGATACAATCGCCATCGCTACCAACGGCTCTTGCGATCACATTTGTCAATGTTGCACCCCCTTTCAAACTGTTTGGAGCTGCGTTACTGTGCTCATCCCATGTCCTTGGGTTGCAGTCCATCCAAACGTACCTTCGCCCCGGGATGGGTTTTGGAGAGTTTTAGGCACGAAGATCGGGTTAATGGTCGTAACCCTTCTCGCCGCCAAGTTAATGGTGTTGTGGGCTGCCCGGCAGTGGTTTTCAGCAAGGGAGCTCGCCGAGCGTGAGTGATGAGTATCCATGTTCTCAACTTCTCATATGTCCGCTCATCTTCAGCTATGTACCCAACGCTGAAACATGTCCTTTGCGTTCTTCTTACTGAAGGTTGGTTTTTCACAGCACAGTGGGACCCGTCTAGAAGGAATTTCCTGCTATCAACATTTATCCTTCAAGGAGGAAAGGTTCATCAGTAGGATACCGGAAGGGCAAATCAAAAACCACCGTCACAGCGATGTTTTTTCGGAAGGTTATAGCTATAAGGCAGACAGCGTGGTCCAGCTTTGAGCTCGATGGGCTCGGAGCTTGCCGGTCACGGAGCTTTAAATCATGACTGTTGTGTTCGCGATAATGACTTTCCTGATATGCTTCTTCTGATGGGACAAACCTCTGGGAGATGCTACTCATATTTATGTCGAGGACCCAACAACCGATTGGTCTGAAAATGATCTTGTTTTTGGACACTCTAGAGTTTGAAAAGACGGCGTCCGGGAACGGTCAAGGGGTCCAAAAATCTCCAAAACATTGAGTGTACTCATTCGGGGAACGAATTCGACAAACGGTTATTTCCATCGTCATGAATATCCGTAAATATCTGTCGCTTTCGTGGTATTACTTTTCCGGCTTAGCAAAGTGGGACACTATCTTAGAAAAGCTGCGAATTGTGGGTGTGACGTTAACTTTGCACTTTGGTTACCCATCTTGATTTTCCGCAACATCTTTGAGATAAATGGCGTATTTAATCAGCGTTTTGCTTACTACCAGATACCCAACTTTACACGAACTGTAGACCTGGAACCCTCGGATAAACGGGACCGATACATTGCGTGTGGTCTGTTTGGTGAGATTCACTGCGCTGCGTGGGCATTTGCGTTCCCCAGCGCAGTTGAACGAGTCTTGTGAAGGATCTCTTCTGTTACTGTCACTTGGGCGCCGTTGTATTTAGCTTTACTAGTTTGCTGGAACCGGGATCTATCTTAGGATAACCCAGGTGGATTTATTGCACACTGCTTTATTTTTGCTGTCTTGATTGTTTACATTTTCGCTCGTGATTGTTTTGCCTTCCATAGCTTTACGATATCCAACGGTGGCTGCGTTCGAAGATGGGACATGGTCATATTCCATTCCGCATATGTATGCGTCTTCGCCTTCTTACATCTTCGCGTACTATTTTTTTGAATCAGTGGTCTGTTGGACTAGTCCTGTAATACATTTTTGATTAATAATGTAGTGTAACGATACCATTGAGCACAAATTTTCTTGCCTGGACTGGCACTGGATCACCGACAACAGACTTAGTACCTAGAACAAGAATCGACGTACGGTATACGTACCCTGTCGTATATCAAGAGGCACGAAGGCCATTCAATACCTTGCATTCACTTCGATAAGAGGAGTTGAAAGATCCAACATGAAAGATCAGGGAAAAATTTAATGCACGACTCGTACGACTTTGGAAAGAATTAGCCGTGAGTATCTTTCGAGAGGGCAGTCAAAAGATACCGTACCCAAATAATCAATCTACAACCATCGTCTCCGACTCCACAAACGAATTACCGCTTGTGACTGGAAATACATATCTATCACTGATTCGCCGTCCGCCTACCAGCGACATAAAGCACTTATGGCGAAGCAGTCGTTGAACTGGTCGCTTCGTCTTGATTTGCAATATAGATCCACTACGCTACAGTGAAGCACCGTGGAAATAGATTGGACGGTTTTAGTTTGAGGTCGAGTTAGCACGATTAGAATTTTGTAGACGGATGTGGCAGAAGTTTTCAGTTAACAAAATAATGATCCTCTACCTCCAGGCTCTGATGGTCCGAGATTCAACAAGTATTGTCCAGCTCCCTCTTCCCTTTCGCCGTTACTTATTGTGACCGGATGGCCCTAAACCCTCCGCCGCATCCTGAAAGTAACATTCAATAGCACGCTATCATTTAACAGTTTTGCATAGTCCTTTGTTCGAAGGTCTGGATTGGAGAAAGAGTGAAAGGAGATGACGCTCGAAGAACAAGCCTAAATTTGACGCCCGTAGGCGTCTGTACGGAAAAAATTTCTCCAGCGACCGGCCCGCAATCTCTTTCTCCAACCGCTCCCCTACTAACTCACCTCTGTTACTCCCTAATCCTCTTCCTAATCGACCTATAACGCGCTGGAATACCGTTACCTGAACTTCAAACCCCGAACAAGGTTATTCACGATGACCGCCCAAAGAAATGTCCGGAACTTATTCGTTCCAGCATGCGGCTGCGTTTACACCTGCAATCAAACAAAGGCCTACTCACGATTCAAGGGCAGGAAAATGCTTAGAAATCAGAGGAGCGTCCAGTATGCTAGAAAATTCGGTTCGAGGAACAGGTATAAGGTACGCTTTTTCTAATTTCGTTCGTCTTTTCCGTTAAGCTGATTTCTCCTTCCCGTACACAAGTTCTTTCTACATATTTTCTACGTACAAAGGTGTCGATGCTCAGTATACTCAATATACTCTTCGTATTCTTCACCTAACTTTGATATTTCGCGAGATTGGCCTAATTTACAACAACATATCTCCTACTGTGATTCCCCTGGCCGGTTCTTCGTCGATCTCTGCTGTCACGTCGCTGTTTGACCCTTACCTCATTCACATCGTGAGCTCTCTCCGACGGTGTATCGGTTTCATCGATCAATCGTTTGCATTTGCTGGTCCGACTCATCTCACCAACACATCTCAATAGTCTATACGAAACACGGTCATGCTCTTAGGGTTCGGAGCGATGAATGAGACGATTGCTACGCTGTTGTCCTTTGTCGTTTCTGTCACCCCCCCCATCCCTCCAGAAGCGCGGATTTGGGTGTTGCGAATAAGTAGTACAAGTTGGAGCGAGCTGTAGTACGGGGAACAACCTCTGACCGTCTCTCACTTCAGGATCGACGACTCGATCTGATAGTTGCGTAGAGCTTCAATACTGTTGATACATCACAGTCTAAAGCAAGGTATCATTCGGATTTCGATGGACGAATCCAGAGGAGGGAAAACGCGAAAATAATCTGCCGCAGGAGAAAAGAGTTTACATCCGAGGAAATTTACAGTTCCACAAAATCCACAGCTTTCGATGCCAGAGTCATATTTCACGCTGTCAAGAAAGTTGCTGGTCGTTTGCCGGTTGCTCGAAAGGACTTGCTGAGCTTTTTTGGGGGCCTCTTCGCCTTGGGGACAAAGACCTGACGATACGAAGCGAGTGGAGTAGACGATTCTGCACCTTAGAGCAAGTACTGAAGCATCGGGAGGTGCAGGTGGTAGAGGAGGCAAGAATTGTGACAGATGCTGTCCCGCATAGCTCACTCACCAATTTAGGTTCTCGACTCTCATCGATCTCATCGCCTATGTACCCTTGATTTGGGTTCTTAGAGGGCATTTGCTTCTGCTCCCCTGAAGGACCTAATCTGTGTGGACGGTGGGGTGTCATGTATTGACTATCAAGTCATGAAAACGGCTGCGAACTGACAATGACAGTCCGAACCTGTGTTCAAACATCAAAAGAGCAAATGAGGTATATGCATGTTTTCGGATTCATCCATGCAGTTCCATTCAGTTTCTGACTAACGCTCATTTGAGATCGTTCGAAATCCAACTCATGGAATTGGCATGGCGCAATGGCGCAATCCGTTCGATCGTTCTGCATAACGGTAGCCTTGCATATGTTTTGCTCAGGATGTGCGGTCGTGCAGTCTTATAATCGAGGTTTATAGTCCGTTATTTCTTTAGCCTTGTTAATTCGCTATCCCCACATCATCAGTTAGGCCTTTGACTTGTTACCGGCAATGCAGGCAAACGACACACTCACCATTGCCACCAACGATTCCTGCAATGACATCCGCCAATGCCGTACCCTCTTCCAGATAGTTTGGAGTTGTGTTAGTGTCCTCATCGCATGCACATGGGTTGCAATCCATCCAAACGTACCTTCGCCCCGGGATGGAGTTTTAAGAATCTTAGCCAGGAAGATCGGGTTAATGATAGTAACTCTTATCGCACCCGAGGTGGTGGTGTTGTGGGCTGCGCGGCAATGGTTTTCAGCGAGAGAACTGGCCAGACGTAAGTGGCAAATATGGTCGTTCCCACGTTCCTACTCATCTCCAAGCTATAGGACATAGAGATAAAGAGTGGACTGTATCGCATGGGTTCTTTGTACTCATGGGTGGATTGGCACGGTACAATGGGAAGGATCTAGATCAAGTTCTACAATATGATGAGTTAAACCTCAAGGAGGAAGAGTTCGTCAGTGAGATGCTAGAATGCGAAATCAAAGATCGCAGTCACAGCGACGGTTTTGGAAAGCTCATAGCTGTAGGGCAAACAGCCTGGTTTGTGGTCCAACTTCTAGCTCGAAAAGCTCGGCGTCTGCCCATCACAGAGCTTGAAATCATGACCGTTGCCTTTGCAGCAATGAATGTTCTGATCTACTTTTTCTGGTGGCACAAACCTCTGGGAGTCGGCCGTCATATTCGTCTGCAGGAACATAATAGTGTGGCAACTCAAGTGGACGAAAATTGGAGAGATCCGGGTATTCGCATCATAGAGGCCGCTGGCGAGGTTCTTAGTTTCGACTCCTCCGAGGCTGAAGCGGCACCGCTTCTTTCTGGCCATGCGGTCGCAAGGAAACGGGTATACTCATTCTGGAAACAGATGCGACAAACTGCCGTTGGCATTGTTAGGGATATCTGGGAATATTTGTTCCTTGCAGCCTCAAGGAAACGGGTGTACTCATTCTGGAAACAGTTACAACAAACTGTTGTTTCCATTGTCAGGGATATCTGGGAATATTTGTCCCAGTTATGGGACGATTTTTATGGCTCAAGTAGAGCTGAAAAATGGTACACCGTCCTTGAAGTACTGCAAGCTATTGGCGAACTTTTGATTTTACCATTTTTGGCACCTATTGTGATTTTGGGCATGGTCATCTTTGAGGAAGATGGTATATTGGGCAACAAATTTTCAAACAAAATACCATCCTTCGCACGAACTCCACACCTGGAACCCTCAAAAAAACAGGATCAATACATTGCATATGGGGCAGCCATTCTCTTCGGTGCAATTCACTGCATTGCGTGGGCATTTGCATTCCCCAGCACAGTCGAGCGAGTCTCGTGGAGGATTGCTTCTGTTATTGTCACTTGTGCGCCATTATATTTGGCTTTCATGATGTATTTTGAGGACACAGTTGAAAGGGATCTAGCAAGCCATTGGAAGTCCATACTTGGAGGCACAGTAGGTGTCTTTGGTCTTGTTCTCTCGTTCGCTTACATTTTATCTCGAATTACTCTGATTGTTTTGCCCTTCTTAGCATTACGAGATTTACCTACGGCCGCGTTTGAAAATGTGGAATGGACATCGTTCATTCCGCATATATAGGCATCTGCAGTTACATTTCCTTCTTGCACCTTTACGTACTACTTCTTGAATCAATCGTCAGTTGCATTTATTGTATTCTCACGCACTCGGTTGAATCTCCTATGTCTAACACTGTTTTACATTTTTGAATAGCAAAGCAGAGTAACGATACCATTGAATTGTTTTATCCTGGGGCCAACAGGCACTGGAGTTGTATTTAACATTCATGCGCACCTGTTGAAGTACTTTTAAATCTTTTTGAATAATGAATGGAACCGAGACTGAACAGAGTCATGTAGCACATTGTTGGGCTTATTGACGCGAAGTAATGGTCACAGGGGAGGGGGGGGGGGGGAAGGAAAGCAGGAAGAGTTGATTATACGGGGGAAGCAACGTAACCAGCTCATCAGTTGGTGTGGAGGTCCATCGATCTGATTACACATTGCGGTATCGTAGCCAGTTATCTGGTCTTATGGTTATATGTAACGCAAATGGTCAGGTTACATCGGTCCCCGACTCTCCATGTATTGACTTAAAGGTTCGTTGTAACTTCATCGGCATACAATTGGTATCTAAGTTCGCAAACACCTTACGAGTATAAATAGGTCCAAATATAGGTCTTGTTAGGTCTCGGAGCTTGTAACCGACAATACTCCTTCATAGGCCACTGCGCCAGTCTATAGTAGCAAGACCAAAGCATTCAGCACGATTATAGACAGACGAGGGCGTCGATTCAAAAACAAAATGTACCTTGAGACTGATGGCCAGACACTGCCGTACTGTAGGACGGTTTTAGCGGGAGGAGGTAAAAGGCCATTGACCTGGTAGACGTGTTTTAGGACGGCACAGAAACAGGATGTCCTGGATAGAGCTGGTCGTTTAAGTACAATATTCAAGGTAGGAATTAGGCTTTTAGTCATCGCGAAGCAAAACAGGAAGACGATCCCAGTAGAAAAAACTCACACCGGAACAACGAGCGAGTCCCAAGCAAGTCCCCCTGTGACTGAGAGAGCTTTGACGTAGATATCTGCTTTCTTACGATCTCTTTCGCGCTGTCAAAGATTTTGCTCACTGTTCAGCGTTCACACCAGCCAGATACTTGTTCGTCTCATCCCATAAATCCAGCACGAAAGGTCAAGATGATCATGTATTGTGCAACCGCATACGATTTATTGCGTTAAAATTCTGCAAGAGAGCAGGAAGGAGATATCATACCAGATAAAGTATTTACATCCACGGTTGCAGAACGAATCAGTACTGCACCAAAAATCCACACATATCAATAGCCCGTGTTCCAACCATTCGCAGTTTACGACGAGACCGCCGTTCAGCCGATCGCCTCCTCTCGACCCGTTATATACAGTGCATCCATCACGCAGCAGTCTGGCATCGTAGAAATAGGTTGGATGGTCGAAGTTTGAAATCGAGTTAGTAGGATTTGAATGATCTAGATGGGTGTGTTACGGGTTCTCACTTGACGAAAGGAAGCAGCGTACCGATAATAGAGCTACCGTACTTTGCCTCAACATTCCGATGGTCCAACAGTCTGAACGGTATCGCCAAACTCTCTCTCCCTGGTTAGCCGTTGGCTATCCTAACCCGATGGGCCCTGAACCTCCCTATCTTCTTGAGAGCTTCCACTGCGAGTTCCATTTGACAGTTTCCTATAGTTTTCATCGGAAGGTGTGACTCAAAGAGGGAAGTAGATCAGAGATGACGGTCGAAGAGAACACTGAAATTTAACGCCCGGGAGCGTCTATGCGGAAGGCCGGTAACGGCGGCCCGCACTCTCTTTCTCAAAACTACATCGATAACCCCTCCTTGTCTTTACTCTTGACCAACTCCCCTCCGTATCCTCTTATTCTCTTCCTAATTGAACTATAGCACCGGCTCAGGTGTGGGTTAGAGAAGGAGTGAAGTCGGAGATGACGCGATGACGGAACAAGCTTAAATTTGACGCATGCGAGCGTCTGTACGGCAAAAATTTGTCCGGTGAGTGGCCACAATCTCTTTTTCCAACCACATCGATGCGTTCCCCGACTCAACTAACCCACCTCCGTCACACCCTAATCCTTTTTCCAATCGATCTATATCGCGCTGTAACTCACAGCTACCTGAACCTCAAACCCTGAACAAGCTTCTCACGACGACCGCCCAAAGCAATGTCTGGAACTTATTCGTTCCACCATGCGGCTGCGTTTACACCTGCAATCAAAGAAAGGCCTACTCACAATTCAAGGGCAGGAGAATGCTTAGAAATCAGAGGAGGGTCCAGGATGCTAGGACATTTGGTTCAAGGAACAGGTGCAAGGTACGCTTTTTCTAATTTCGTTCGTCTTTTCGGTTAAGCTGACTTCTCTCTTTCCTTTACACAGGTTCTTTCTACATATTTTTCTACGTACAAATGTGTCGACACTCAGTATCTTCAATATACTCTTCGTATCCCTCTCCCAATTCCGATATTTCGCGAGATTGGCCTAATTTACAGTACCATATCTCCTACTGTGATTCCCCTGGCCGGTTTCTTCGTCGAGCTCTGCTGTCACGTCGCTGTTTGATCCTTACCTCTTTCATATCGTGAGCTCTCTCCGATGGTGTGACGGTTTCATCGATCAACCGTTCGCATTTGCTGGTCCGACTCATCTCACCGACACATCTCAGTAGTCTACATGAAACACGGTCACGTTCTCAGGGCTCAGAGCGACGAATTGGACGATCGCGACGTTATTATCCTTTGTCGTTTCTGTCGCTCCCACCCAGCCCTCCAGAAGCGCGGATTTTGGGTGTTACGAATAGGTAGTACAAGTTGGGGGAGCAGGACTATGAGGAATAATCTCTGACTAGCTCTCCCTTCGGGATCGACGACTTTGTCTGATAGTTGCGTAGGGCTTCAATACTGTTGATACACCGCAGTCTAAAGCAAGGTATCATTCAGATTTCGTTAGACGAATCCAGAGGAGGGAAAACACGAAAATAATCTGCAGTAGGAGAAAGGAACTTACACCCGAGGAAATTTACAGTTTTTTGACCCGCAGAATCAACAGCTTTCGATGCGAGAGTCATATATTTCACGTTGTCAAGAAAGTTGCTGGTCGTTCGCTGGGTGCTCAAAATGACTTGCTGAGCCTTTCTTGGAGCCCCTTCGCCTTGGGGACAAAGACCTGAAGATGCGAAGCGAGTGGAGTAGACGATTCTGCACCTTAGAGCAAGTACTGAAGCATTGGGAGGTGCCGGTGGTAGAGGAGGCAGGAATTCTGACATATATCGTCCCGCACCGGGACACCGGCCCTATGCTCGAGCTCGAGCTCGCTCATTTAGGTTCTCGATTCTCATCGATCTCATCATCTACGTACCCTTCATTTGTGTTCTTATTAACTTCGAAAGCATTTGCTTCTGCTCCCCTGAAGGATCTAATCTGTGTGGACGGTGGGGTGCCATGTATTGACTATGAAGTTATTAAAACGGCTGCGAACTGACAATGACAGTCCAAACCTGGGTTCAAAGATTAAAGGAGAAAATGAGGTATATGCGTGTTCTCAGATTCGTCCATGCAGTTCACGGTAACAGTATATTCAGTCTCCGATTAACGCTCATTTCAGATCGATCGAAATCTGCCCAACTCATGAAATTGGCATGGCGCAGTCCGTTCGATCGTTCTGCATAACGGTAATCTTGCATATGTTCCGCTCAGGACGTGCGATCGCACAGCCTTATAATTCGAGGTTTATAGTCCGTTATTTCTTTAGGCTTGTCAATTCGCTATCCCCACATCATCAGTCAGGACTTCGACTTGTTACCGGCAATGCAGACAAACGACACACACACCATTGCCACCAACGATTCTTGCGATAACATCCACCAATGTCGTACCCTCTTCCAGATTATTTGGAGCTGCGTTAGCGTCCTCATCGCATGCACATGGGTTGCAATCCATCCAAACGTACCTTCGCCCCGGGAGGGCGTTTTGAACATCTTAGCCACGAAGATCGGGATAATGATAGTAACTCTTATTGCACCCGAGATTGTGGTGTTGTGGGCAGCGCGCCAGTGGTTTTCAGCAAGGGAGCTAGCCAAGCGTGAGTGACGAATGTTAATGCTCTCATGTGACCGCTCACGGAGCAGCCGCAGGCCATAGAGATAAAGGATGGAGCGTTTCGCATGGATTCCTCTTTCTCATGGGTGGATTTGCCCGGTACAGGGGGGAGAATCTTCAATATGTTCTACGCTACATTGATGAGAAGGATCTTCGCCATTTTCAAGAGGATATTGAATCTCTCCGAGTCGAACTTTGCGGAGCAAACCCAGATGATTTCAAATTTATTGGTAGCATATCGCGCCCCGAAATCAGAGACCGCAGTCACAGCGACGGTTTCGCAAAGTTCATAGCTGTGGGGCAAACAGCCTGGTTCGTAGTCCAACTTCTAGCTCGAAAAGCACGTCGTTTGCCCATCACAGAGCTTGAAATCATGACCGTTGCCTTTGCAGCGATGAGTATCCTGATATACTTTTTCTGGTGGGATAAACCTCTGGGAGTTGGCTGTCATATTCGTCTTCAGGAACATGAGAATGTTGCAGTTCAGGTGGATGAAAATGGGAGAGCTTCTGGTATTCGGATCATAGAGGCTGCTGGTGAGGTTCTTAGTTTTGACTCCTCCGAGGCTGAGGCGGCACCGCTTCTTTCTGGCCATGGGGTCGCAAGGAAACGGGTATACTCATTCTGGAAACAGATGCGACAAACTACCGTTTCCATTGTTAGGGATACCTGGGAATATTTTTCCCATGCGACCTCAAGGAAATGGATGTACTCATTCTGGAAACAGTTGCGACAAACTGTCGTTTTGATTGTCAGGGACATCTGGGAATATTTGTCCCAATCATGGGATGATTTTTACGGCTTAAGTAGAGCTGAACAGTGGGACACCATCCTCGAAGTGCTGAAAATTGTGGGCCAAATTTTGACTTTACCATTTTGGATACCCATCTGGATCTTCGGCAACATCCTCTTTGAAACAGATGGCGCACTTGACAACAGTTCTGCAAACAAAATACCATCCTTCGCACGAACTCCACACCTGGAACCCTCAAAAAAACAGGATCAATACATTGCATATGGGGCAGCCATTCTCTTCGGTGCAATCCACTGCATTGCGTGGGCATTTGCATTCCCCAGCACAGTTGAGCGAGTCTCGTGGAGGATTGCTTCTGTTATTGTTACTTGTGCGCCATTATATTTGGCTTTACTGGTGTATGTAGTACCCCGAGTACAGCATGCTCTACCAGACCCTTGGGATGACCGATGTGAATCTACACTATCAGGCTTTGGTTTCGTTCTCTCACTCGCTTACATTTTATCTCGAATTACTCTGATTGTTTTGCCCTTCTTAGCATTACGAGATTTACCTACGGCTGTGTTTGAAAATGTGGAATGGACATCGTTCATTCCGCACATATAGGCATCTGCAGTTACATTTCCTTCTTGCACCTTTATGTACTACTTCTTAAATCAATCGTCAGTTGTATTTATTGTATTCTCACACACTCGGTTGAGTCTCCTATGTCTAATACTGTTATATTTTTGAATAGCAAAGCAGAGTAACGATACCATTGAATTATTTTATCATGGGGCCAACCAGCGTCTGGAGCTGTATTCAACATTCAATGCGCACCTATTGAAGTAGTTTCAATTTTTTTTCAATCGTGAATGGAACCGAGATTGAACAGAGTCATGTAGCACATTGTTGAGCTTATCGACTCGAAAAGAAGCCACAGGCCAGCAGCTTTTGCCGCAGAAATCCATTTTCTCAACTATTTGTCTCGTCCTGAAGTCCCACAGTCTATATTCTGTTTGTACCACGGAAGATTCTGATCCCTGTCTGCTGTATGCTCTATATGAATTCCTGAGCCTTCTTTTGGGCAGCTTCAACTGTGGGATCGAACCTGTATTTGTAAAGAGAGCGGATTTGGTGGTTCTACGTCGAAGTTGAAGGCCGTAGCATTACAAAGTGAAGGTCACATGGGGAAGGAGGGCAAGAAACATCTATTACACAGTCGGGAAACAACGGTAACCGGCTTATCAGTTGTGGTATGTGAATTTGTCAATCTGATTACACATTGCGGTATCGTAGCCAAAGCATTACATTCTTATGGTTATATGTAACGCATATGGTCGGGTTACATCTGCATTAGACTCCCCTTGTACTGACTTACAGGTTGGTTGTCACTTCATCGGCATACAATTGGTATCTAAGTTAGCAAACACATTGCGAGTGTAAAAAGGTCCAAATATAAGTCTTGATAGGTCTCGGAGCTTGTAAATGACAGTACTCCTTCCTTCATCCGACCACTTCACCAGTCTATAGTGGCAGGACAAAGGTATTCAGCACAATTATAGATAGGCACACAGGCGTCGATTCAAAAATAAAATGTACCTTGAGACTGATGGCCAGAGACTTCCGTAGTACGTATAGGACGGTTTCAGCGGAAGGGGGTGAAGGGCTATTTACCGGGTAGACGTGTTTGAGAACGGCACAGAAACAGAATGTCCTAGATAGAGCTTACTGTTTGAGTATGACCTCCAAACTAGGATTTAACCTTTCAGTCGTCCCGAAGCAAAACACGAAGACAATCCAAGTAGAAAAAACCGCTTACAGGTAGAAAAACACTTACATCTGAACAAAGAGCGAGTCCCAAGCGAGTCCCCTTGCGAATTAAAGAGCTTTGGACATAGATAATGTCTCTTTTTCCGCTTTCTTATGATCTCTTTCGCGCTGTCAAAGATTGTGCTCACCATTCAGCGTTCGCACCAGCCAGATGCTTGTTCATTTCATCACATAAATCTAGCACGAGAGGTCAAAAACATCATGTATTGTACAACTGCATTGCGTTAAAATTCTGCAAGAGAGCAGGAAGGAGATGCCATACCAGATAAAGTATTTACATTCACGGCTGCAGAACGAATCAGTACTGCACCAAAAATACACATATGTCAATAGCTCGTGTTCCATCCATTCGCAGCTTACGACGAGACTGCCGTTCAGCCGATCGTCTCCTCTCGATCTGTAATATACAGTGCATCCATCACGCAGCAGCCTGGCATCGTAGAAATAGGTTGGATGGTCGAAGTTTGAAATCGAGTTAGTAGGATTTGAATGATCTAGATGGGTGTGTTACGGGTTCTCACTTGACGAAAGGAAGCAGCGTACCGATAATAGAGCTACCGTACTTTGCCTCAACATTCCGATGGTCCAACAGTCTGAACGTTATCGCCAAACTCTCTCTCCCTGGTTAGCCGTTGGCTATCCTAACCCGGTGGCCCTGAACCTCCCTATCTTCCTGAGAGCTTCCACTGCGAGTTCCATTTGACAGTCTCCCATAGGTTTCATCGGAAGGTGTGACTCAAAGAGGGAAGTAGATCAGAGATGACGGTCGAAGAGAACACTGAAATTTAACGCCCGGGAGCGTCTATGCGGAAGGCCGGTAACGGCGGCCCGCAATCTCTTTCTCAAAACTACATCGATAACCTCTCCCTTTTACCAACTCGCCTCCGTTACCCTCTTATTCTCTTCCTAATTGAATTACAGCACTGGCTCTCCAACACCAAACAGCCTTGATAACCGACCGATGACAGAAACAGCTGAAGCCTTCGAACCCAGGCCATGTCATAATCCGAGGGCAGGGATCCGCTTAGAATGGGTTGCAAAGATCGCTCGAGAAATGGGCGTAAGGTACGCTTTTTCCCATTTCATTTGTATTTCCTGTTAAGCTGATTTCTCTCTTCCTCCATATAGGTTCTTCATACATATTTTTCTACGTAAGAATCTGTCCCTGTTCAGTATAGTCAATCTACTATTCGTCTTATTCACTCAATTTTGCGAAACTTTCCTGATTTACGACGATTTATGCTCTACCTGATTCCCCTCGATGTAAACATTGAGCTCTGCTTCCATATGGCTCTTTAATCAACTCCCTCCGACGACATAACGGTTTCATCGATCAACCATTTGGCTTTGCTGGTCCGACTTTCCTGACCAACACATCTCAGTCGAATTATGTCTATACCATTATACGAAACACGATCTTGTTCTCGGGAATCAGAAGACGAATGGAACGAATGTGACGGCGGTGCCACACTTCTTCGTTGCGGTTGCTTCCACCCACCCCCCTCATCTTTGTTCATCACGTCTTCACTCTCTTGTGCATCGACTCTGACCACGCTTGGAAACTAATCAATAGTCGTGCACATACGCCAAAGTCTCTCCGCGCGATTTCCATCTTGGACGAACGACATTTTTGCCAGCCAAACCCAAGCTTCGCTCGATTGATTCCCCTTCTACGTGTATTGCCACAACGACGGCGAGGAATGACAATTCCGTTAGCCAAAATTAGTCTGCTCAAATTCTGCGTTTATATGCTTGCTTTTCTGTTTTGCTTATTGGAATTTGACTCCGAAATCTTTCTCCCTTTCTTTAAGCTTACTATTATCCAAAGTCTTATTGATGACCTGACACCTCGACAGCTTTAGCACATTAGTTCCCTTGTAGGAGCGGTATCACAACGTCTGGTCGTAAGTGGGCTATTCGACCTTGGTCAGCCGACGCTATCCTCGAATGCAGAACAGGACTTCAACTTGATTGCACTGTCTACTTGGGATACTGTGATGGCTCCGGGAATATGCCCAAGCCCTTGTGTCAGGATGCTGGCTGCGGTACGTCGAATCTTTTAAACGATATTCGCGATAAGCTGATTCTACTGCACAAAGCAGGTCGAAGCGTTAGAGACTGCATCCCGCATTGCGAAATAAAGAACGAATACGTGTTCCCGTAGTAGAGGCCCGATAGCTAGCTAGGTTTGGCAACTCTGCACCGCTCGATTTCCGATCCTCAGCGTTACCCCAATGTATCTTGATCTGCATGGCCTCAAAACTATTTGTTCAGATGACTCAAATGCTATTCTAAAGGACATATCTGGTGCCAGTAGTAAGGGCTGTACGCCTAATGCTCCGTGCTTTGAGGCCTTGTGTAAGTTACGATATGTTCGTATGCAACAGCTTGCATGTATCCGAATGTTCGTTCCAACAAAAGGAACGCACATTCTTCCGATGTAGCAGGCTCAACCCATGAGAAGGTCATGCGTAGCAAAAGTGAGTGAAATGAGTCTGGGGTAAGGTAGGGATTCGGACATAGAAGGGGAGGTCCACAGGCATATATATAAATATCTATAACAGTACTGTAGTCCGATGAATGCAAACAACTATAATGACTGATATGACTGCTGTCATATCATATATTTTTTCAAGCTTGGCTCCTCATCAGAGACAACTACAAGTCTATAAAATGTACAGATTCACCTTGTAGTCTGGCAGTGAGCAGAGTTATACTCTCAGTACAGTGATCATAGAATCCCTTAGTTTAATTCTATACTAGCCAAGTCAATGGGACTTAGTGTTTTTCAAGTGTATCTAACTAGACTTGCATGAGAATGGATCAGTGACAGTGTGCAGGGTTATATGTCCATGGTGCCACAATGGTCAGGACTGCCCGAGAATGGCCAAGACAATGTCAGACAAGTGTAGTATTCATATGGGCTATTTACCCATTTTACTGG
Source organism: Collybiopsis luxurians FD-317 M1 (assembly GCA_000827265.1). Lineage (NCBI taxonomy): Eukaryota > Fungi > Basidiomycota > Agaricomycetes > Agaricales > Omphalotaceae > Collybiopsis > Collybiopsis luxurians. The sequence goes on from KN834866.1 coordinate 53,788, forward strand.
GTCTAGACCTGTCACGGTGAAACAGCATTTTAACTGTCATTAATTTGGCTATTTGACATGACAAGATGGCCAAAGTTGGCAATATAAATCATTACTCATGAAGGGGACCCAGGTAGAAAAGATTGTATAGTTGCAGGGATCAGTTTTCATATTGCATGAAAATACTCTATGGGGAAGGGATTTCAGTATATAAGTAGACAGGAAATGGGAAGGAGAAGCAGGTTCTGATGCCCCCCTCTTTATCAGGCATTTGATCTGGTTTGGAATCAGTCTAGAACTTTGGTGCAGAGTTAAAGTCAAAGAGTGGTGTTCTGTGTTCTGTTTTGTGTTTGGTGTTTTTGTTAAACTTGATTATTGTGTTTGAACTTGGTATTTTGGTTTTGACATTACAATTTGGATTTTGATTGAACTTAAACTTGTGCACTCTAAACTACTCCAATCCCCTTTTGAAACTTCAACTGCTAAAAGCCTCTTTGAACTTAGTGTTCTTGGGTGTTCTTGGTGTTTGTTTTCTATCTCACTGCACCCACCACATCACGACCAACACTACTCCTCTGTTTGACCATTGAGCCAATATAGCGGGAAAACATTTTCGACGGAAGGAGGTCAAGGCTGTTCAGGGCAGTAGACAAATTTGAGGGTTCCACGGCCGGTAAGTTTCTACTATTGATACGCTATATTATGAAGGAAGGTATCAGTTCAAATTCTATTAGACAAATTCAAGGAGGGAAAACATGAGCTGGATTTGTAGCTTAAGAAAAGGACTTACGTTTGAATAAGTCCCTGGTTATTTTACGCAAAAAGAGCAGCTTTCGACGTTACAGTCATATATGTATGCCGCTCGTCAGAGCCTTTTCCATAAATCAGCCATCTTTTTCACGTCGTCAAGAGAGTTACTGGAGTCTTTTTGGTGCTCCGTTTGCTGGGTGATAAAGAGCTGAGAATACGAAGCGAGCGGACTAGACGATCTGCAGCATAGATTAGGGTACTGAAGCACTGCGAGGCGATGGTGGTGAAGGGAAAAGGCAAGTAGTGACTCGGGAGTTGGGCATCGGGCCGGTGTCCTGGAGCGGGACTACTCCTTTCAGCGTCTTATTCCTGGAATTCGCGATTCTCATCGATCTCATCGCCTATGTACCCTGGACTAGTGTTCTTACCAGCGCCGAAAGCATCTGCATACGCTCCTTTAAGGGATCTATTTGTGTCGCTGGTAGAGCGTAATGTATTGACTATCAAACTATGAAAACAGCTACGAATTGACAATGACAGTCCAAACCTTCGTACAAACATTACAGAATTTATGCATGTTCTCAGAGTCATGCATGGTACATTGTCTTCTCCGACTGGTGCCCATTTGAGATTGTTCGATATATACATAATTCGTGGGACATGGCGCAGTCCATTCCATCGATCTGCATAACAGCACGCCTTGCACATATTGATCCCATGATGTGCACTCGTACACCTTACAGCTATTTAATAATTTCTAGTGTTGTTTTCAAAGAATGCACCTTAATGATCGTGTTTATTACCAAACAAGCATGCTATTCAATATTCCACCGATGTCAGTACAGCTGTATATTTGGAAGCATTGAATTAGAGGTTTGTTTGTAAATACCACCACTAAGGCGCGTTTTTCGAAAAAAGTCCTAGGAATAATGAAATAGCTGTATAATCGAGATTCATGGTCAGTCACTTCTTTAGCCTTTTCATCTCGCTATCCCCACATCATCAGTCAGGCTTTAAACTTACTGCCAGCAATGGAAACAAACGATACACTCACCATGGCCGCGAACGATTCTTGCTTTTAACTGAGAAGACGGCGCTTCTTACCAGTGGTCAAGGGTCCAATAATCCAATGTATTGGGCACATATATATACTCATCTTGGGAACATGCAACAAATTGTGATTTTAAATTTTCAACTGTCAAGAATATCTGTAAATATCTGTCTGAAAGATAGGATACTTCTTTTGCAGTATCTTCAGTATATTTACAATGAGGGACACCCACAGTAGGTATAACAGAAGTATCGTGGACGAAATACCCTCCTTTGCGCAAACTAAATACTTGGAGTCAGAGCCCATTGCTTATCGGCAGCTGTTCTACATGGCGCAATTCAAATATCTACCACTCTTTCCCCGTAGAAAATAATTGCCAATGAACACTGGGCTAACGTTATGCATACTGTAAAACAACCAGATATCATTCATTTCCAGGTTGAAAGGAATCATAACTACTTACCACAATGCTCAACTTCTTGCCTTTTGGGGGGATAACCAGAAACCCACCTGGTTTAGCACTATATACGTGATTATCTGCAACAGTATAACATGGACCTGGGACAATTACTGTTGCAGAGCTGTGAATTCGCTTCCGCTCTGACGGTCTTGGAGTGAGTTGTGAACACCGGCTGGAAGTAAAATGATGATCATTGTTGTGCTCCTGCCCTTGTCCATTGGGATATTGATAGAACAATCGGTGGGAATGGGAATGAGGATGCGAAGAACGATGCGTATGAGGGGAAATGAAAGAACCTCCCGAATCAAAGGACCTCGGATTAGCACTCGAAATGATATTCCGATTTCTTCCTGTTTCTCTTCCATTTGTCTCGGCCTCAACGCTCCACTGGTCAGACTGGGAGCTCAATGAAGGAGATGTCAGGGTACCGGATCCAGACAATACCATTCCAAAGGAAGACTGGAACTCAGAGGCATGAGCATCCGCCCATTCTAAAGTCTTGTTCTGAGTATCAATAGAACGCGGACTTGTTTCAGGAGAGCAAGCATAATCCATCGTTCCAGGAGCATACCTCGAGAAAGGAGGTGAGACTGAGGAAGGAGCAAAATCTTTGACCCTGTAACGACCATGAGGCGGTAATGAGACGCCATTGCCATAATCGCCATCAGGGATTATGAACTGATTAACAATCGTTGTTGTATTTGACCTTGAATCATCGTTATAGACGCCTGAATGCATATCTCCCCCTATTGCATTAAATTTACCATCCGAGATATTGAAATTTTCACTTGCTCGAAATAGGTGTGGCTGATTCCTGAGACATACGAAGTAAGACCAACATCGCAGTTCAAAGTTGAAGACAATAGAACTGACTTGTTGAATGCTTCTAGAGCGTCTTTAGTGAGGGGATTCCAGGCAAGTCGGCGCTCGGGTTTTGGACCGTGCGATGCATTATATTGCCTGCCTTTCTTTTGCCGCATCGGGATACTCCTGGTGTTCGGATTTCGGACCGTGCCGTGTAATAAACTTCTTTCCTCCCTTCCTTCCGTCTCGGAAATGGAATCCTCGGAAATGGAATCCTCGGTTAAAGGTACCGACCTACGATGTCCCCACGACCTGTCTTGATCCACTACTGATGACCATCCCAAGGTATCGTCTATCTGCGCTGGGAAAAATCCCCTTGCGGCAACTGCAATCTTTGGCAGTTTCTCTGAGCCGTTTACCAGATATTCGTTGTCTTTCATCCTATAATTAGAGGGGATTGCACTAACAAAAGGACCATCAGCCAAGAAATATTGTTTATAAAAAAAAAGGTATGTGGAAGCATACCGTTTATACCTAGTATCAGCAACGGATCTACTGACTCTGGACCGCAAGTTGTTTCCCTTCCAAGATACCGCTGGAACCAGATCCCTGTCCATTACCATGTCTCCATCACTACCAATAGTACTGTTAAGTTTGTGCATCCGTGCTCTTCTCATTGAGGGATGTAAAAACACCAGGGATAGGGATAATAGGAGATGGGAATGGGTTTATGACAGAGGGAAGAAGGGAGATGAATATGAACAAGTATTATATATCAAACTCCTTTAATAGTTCCTATGCCTAGTGCATACAGCATGAATGGAGATAGTAGACGGGCATTCAAGGCACAACTTTTTTTTTCAACAACTGTCTGATAGAAATTACAGATTTCCAGTGAGCAGAAATGAGCGCTTAATTTAATGGAAAATGATGGAAGAGACAAGATGCGCTGAACTTACGCAACAACTTGAACCTTTCCCTCTCACCGTTGTGACAACTGGTACTTACATCATTTTTCTCATGATCTTCTCTATCTGTCTTTTCTTTCCTACACTTATCACCGTGTGTATTACCCATCATTATTCTGATGCTTCTTTGATATATGATCCCTTTAACTCCCACTGCGCATGGTACTATTGTCTTTTCATTCTATTCGTTATTGTTTTTTTACTAGCCATAAGCTTTTCACCTTCTCAATCTCACACTACAGCCATTTGTAAAAAATTTTGCCCATTCGAGTTTTCTACATGTATTTATTTGTATTTGTTATGTGCTCAGCATGGTCGTCCGAAATCGACGTCGATGTTCAAACCAGACCTTAAAGTAATCCGACACCCGAGCGTTGCCCGAGTCCTCAACTACTTTAATCTTTTTCTTAGGCATCGATGCAGCTCGTCACGGCATAGACCAACTAAAATACTTTGCTTCCTCTCTTCTCGATCGCTGGGCCGCCACGATGATTTCAAACTACTGTTATCTTTTACGTCTTAGGATCATCTATTAACATACATCCATTGTTCATGGTTTGACCGTATCTTCACTCCACCTAGTCTTCGTCAATACTCACAACTAGAAACTCGCCATACGAATGTTGGATAATGGTTCAGGAATATGAGTTAGGTATGAACTCATCAAATCCGTTGAGCATTTGTGTCAGACTCACCCTCTATACTTTCGTGTAGAGGCTTTCTGGGCGTACATCTACGTATGAATGTGAAAATCTAATATGTATATATATTGTATTCTGCGCGTGAGTTTGAGTTCCCGTCGGCCCTCATCTGTTGTATTCTGGCTGCTCGGGGCTGAGGTCCGTGCGGGCTCTGGATAAAGTACAATAATTCTTGCTCGCTGAATATTCTTCCGTCAAAGTCGTACGAACTTCTGGCTGTCTCTTCGCTCTCAACTATCACGGAGATCTGGCCCGAGGAACATATATCCGGGGAAGTCCGTAGTTATTCTGTCTAAAGGTTGAGACAACTTTAGACGCCACTGTCACATACCTTTGCTGCCTTCTTCGAAGATCTAGCCATCTTTTTCACACGTCAAGAGAGTTTGCTGCGTGCTCGAAAAGACTTGCCGAGTCTTTTTTTGGACGCCTCCAGCTTGAGGATTAGGGTTTGAAACGAATGGATTAAGGAATTCTGAGTCTACGGCGTAAAACAGGATGCGGAAGCATTGCGAGGTGACTTGGTGTGGATCGCTTCTCAGATCTCAGCCTCTACTCACCTACGTATCCTAAACGCACTCTTAACCGAGGCTCTCAGTAGGTGTTGACAAGATCTGCATCTGCTTTTCTGAGGTATCTATCTGCCTCGATGGTAGGCGACATGTCAAGTTACGAAGACAGTCAGAGTTGACCATGCACCTCACGGCGGCTGCACATCTAACCCACTGACTGATGCTCATTCTCGATCGTTTGGTATCTACTGTACTCGTGGGACTGGTATGAGGCAGTCCGTGCCATCGATCTGCATAACGGCAAGGCTTGCATATGTCGATCCCATGGTGTGCAGTCATATACCCTTATAATCGAATTCCATAGTCAGTCACTCAGTGTGTAACGTTCAGTTTGGCTACTCTCACGTCGTCAGTTGGATCTTTGACTTGCTATCAACGATGGAAGCAAACGGTACAATCGCCATCGCTACCAATGGCTCTTGCGATCACATTTGTCAACGTTGCACCCTCTTTCAAACTGCTCGGAGCTGCGTTACTGTGCTCATCCCATGTCCTTGGGTTGCAGTCCATCCAAACGTATCTTTGCCCCGGGATGGCTTTTGGAGAGTTTTAGGCACGAAGATTGGGTTAATGGTCATAACCCTTCTCGCCGCCAAGTTAATGGTGTTGTGGGCTGCCCGGCAATGGTTTTCAGCAAGGGAGCTCGCCGAGCGTGAGTGATGAGTATCCATGTTCTCAACTTCTCATATGTTTGCTCATCTTCAGCTATGTACCCAACGCTGGAACGTGTCCCATGCGTTCTTTACTAATGGGTGGTTTTTCCCGGCACAGTGGGACCCGTCTGGAAGGAATTTCCTGCTATCAACAATTATCCTTAAAGGAGGGAAAGGCTCATCAGTAGGATACCGGAAGGCGAAATCAAAAACCACCGTCACAGCAATGTTTTTTCCAAAGGTTATAGCTGTAAGGCAGACAGCGTGGTCCAGCTTTGAGCGCGATGGGCTTGGAGTTTGCCGGTCACGGAGCTTTAAATCATGACCGTTGTGTTCGCGATAATGACTTTCTTGATGTGGTTCTTCTGATGGGACAAACCTCTGGGAGATGCTGGTTATATTTATGTCGAGGACCCAACAACCGGTTGGTCTGAAAATGATCTCATTTTTGGACACTCTCTAGAGTTTGAAAAGACGGCGTCTGGGAACGGTCAAGGGGTCCAAAATCTCTAAAACATAGAGTGTACTCATTCGGGGAACGAATTCGACAAACGGTTATTTTTATCGTCATGAATATCCGTAAATATCTGTCGTTCTCGTGGTATTACTCTTCCGGCTTAAGTCGAACTGCAAAGTAGGACACTATCCTCGAAAAAGTGCGAATTGTGGGTGTGACGTTGACTTTGCACTTTGGTTACCCGTCTTCATGTTCCATAACATTGTTTTTGAAATCAATGGCGAGTTCGGCTACTGGCTTGCTGACCAGATACCCAACTTTACACGAACTGTAGACCTGGAACCCTCGGATAAGCAGGACCGATACATTGCGTATGGTCTGTTTGGTGAGATTCACTACGCTGCGTGGGCATTTGCGTTCCCCAGCGCAGTTGAACGAGTCTTGTGAAGGATTTCTTCTGTTACTGTCACTTGGGCGCCATTGTATTTAGCTTTACCAGTTTGCTGGAACCGAGATCTATCTTAGGATAACCCAGGTGGATTTATTACACACTGCTTTATTTTTGCTGTCTTGATTTTTCGCTCGAGTTACTGTGATTGTTTTGCCTTCCATAGCTTTACGATATCCAACGGTGGCTGCGTCCGAAGATGGGACATGGGCATATTCCATTCCGCATATGTATGCGTCTTCGCCTTCTTACATCTTCACGTACTATTTTTTTGAATCAGTGGTCTGTTGGACTAGTCCTGTAATACATTTTTGATTAATAATGTAGTGTAACGATACCATTGAGCACAAATTTTCTTGCCTGAACTGGCACTGGATCACCGACAACAGACTTAGTACCTAGAACAAGAATCGACGTACAAGGTATACGTACCCTGTCGTACATCAAGAGGCACGAAGGCCATTCAATACCTTGCATTCACTTCGATAAAAGGAGTTGAAAGATCCAACATGAAAGATCACGGGAACAATTTAGTGCACGATTCATACGACTTTGGAAAGAATTAGCCGTAAGTATCTTACGAGAGGGCAGTCAAAAGATACCGTACCAAATAATCCATCTACACCCATCGCTCCGACTCCATAAACGAATTACCGCCTGTGACTGGAAATACATATTTATCACTGACTCGTCGTCCACCTACCCACGACATACAGTACTTATGGCGTAGCAGTCGTTGAACCGGCCGCTTCGTCTTGATTTGTAATATAGATCCACTACGCTACAGTGAAGCACCGTGGAAATAGATTGGACGTTTGAGGTCGAGTTGGCACGTATAGAATTTTGTAGGTGGTTGTGGCAGGAGTCTTCAGTCAACAAAACCATGTTCCTCTACCTCCAGGCTCTGACGGTCCGAGATTCAACAAGGTAGCAGTATATTCAGTTTCCGACTAACGCTCATTTAAGATCGCTCGAAAAGTACTCAACTCATAAGATTGGCATGGCGCAGCCCATTCGATCGTTCTGCACAACGGTAAGCTTGCATACGTTGAGCTCAGGGTTTGCGGTCGTGCAGCCTTATAATCGAGGTTTATAGTCCGTTATTTCTTAAGCCTTGTTAATTCGCTATCCCCACATCATCAGTTAGGCCTTCGACTTGTTACCAGCAATGCAGGCAAACGACACACTCACCATTGCCACCAACGATTCTTGCGATAACATCCACCAATGTCGTACCCTTTTCCAGATAGTTTGGAGCTGCGTTATTGTCCTCATCGCATGCACATGGATTGCAATCCATCCAAACCTACCTTCGCCCCGGGATGGTGTTTTGAGAATTCTAGCCAGGAAGATCGGGATAGTAATAGTAAGTCTTATTGCACCCGAGATTGTAGCGTTGTGGACAGCGCGGCAATAGTTTTCAGCGAGAGAGCTAGCCAAGCGTGAGTGACGAATGTTAATGCCCTCATGTGACCGCTCACAGAGCAACCGCAGGCCATAGAAATAATGGATGGAGGATTTCGCATGGATTCCTCTTTCTCATGGGTGGATTTGGTCGGTACAAGGGGGAGAATCTTCAATATTTTCTACGCTACATCGATGAGAAGGATCTTCAAGATAAGCAAGGGGATATTGAATCTCGCCGAGTCAAACTTTACGGAGCAAACCCAGATGATTTCAAATATATTGGTAGCATATCGCGACCCAAAATCAGAGACCGCAGTCACAGCGACGGTTTCGCAAAGTTCATGACGGTAGGGCAAACAGCCTGGTTTGTGGTCCAACTTCTAGCTCGAAAAGCACGGCGCCTGCCCATTACAGAACTTGAAATCATGATGGTTGCCTTTGCAGCGATGAATGTCCTGATCTACTTTTCTGGTGGGATAAATCTCTGGGAGTTGGCTGTCATATTTGACTCCAAGAACACGAGAGTGTGGCAGTTCAGGTGGATGAAAATGGGAGAGCTTCTGGTATTCGCATCATAGAGGCCGCTGGGGAGGTTCCTAGTTTCGACTCCTCCGAGGCTGAAGCGGCACCGCTTCTTTCTGGCCACGCGGTCTCAAGAAAACGGGTATACTCATTCTGGAAACAGATGCGACAAACTGCCATTTCCATTGTTTGGGATATATGGGAACATTTGTCCTATGCGGCCTGAAGGAAACGGGTGTACTTATTCTGGAAACAGTTGCGACAAACTGTCGTTTCCATTTTCAGGAATATCTGGGAATATTTGTCCCAATCATGGGACGATTTTTATGGCTCAAGTAGACCTGAAAAATGGCACACCATCCTTGAAGTACTGCAACCTATTGGCCAAATTTTGATTTCACCATTTGCACTCATTGGGATGTTGGGGATCATCATCTGTGAGGAAGATGGCATATCGGACAACAAATCTTCAAACAAAATACCATCCTTCGCACGAACTCCACACCTGGAACCCTCAAAAAAGCAGGATCAATGCATTGCGTATGGGGCAGCCATTCTCTTCGGTGCAATTCACTGTGCTGCGTGGGCATTTGCATTCCCCAGCGCAGTTGAGCGAGTCTCGTGGAGGATTTCTTCTGTTATTGTCACTGGTGCACCATTATATTTGGCTTTCATGATGTATTTGAATGACACAAATAAATGGGATCTACCAAGCCCTTGGAAAGGCCTATTAAGATACACAATATATGGCTTTGGTTTTGTTCTCTCGGTAGTTTACATTTTATCTCAAATTACTCTGATTGTTTTGCCCTTCTTAGCATTACGCGATTTACCTACGGCTGCGTTTGAAAATGTGGAATGGACATCGTTCATTCCGCATATATAAGCATCTGCAGTTACATTTCCTTGACATACTACTTCTTGAATTGGTCGTCAGCGGTATTTATCGTACTCCCACACACTCGGTTTAACCCTTTATATCTAGTCTTGTTTTACATTTTTTAAGTAGTATAACGATGATATGTTATGCAATTCCATTTTTTTATTCTGGGGGCAGCAGGCGCTGGGGCTATATCCGACATCCAACGCGCACTTATTGAAGTACTTTTATATTTTGTTCAACCATCATGAATGGAACCGAGGCTGAACAGATTGATACTTGATGTAGCACACTTTGAAGCTCTTAGACTTGAAGAGAACCGAAAGGCCAGCAACTTTCGAATTAGAGACCACTTGCTCAGTTATTTGTCTCGTCCCGAAGTCCCACAGTTTATGTCTTGTTTGTACTATGGGAAATTCTAATCGCTGTCTGCTGCGTGCTCGATATGAATCCCTGAGCTATCTTTTGGCATCTATGGGATCGAACCTGTAGATGCGCAGAGAGCGGATTTGGTGGTTCTACGTCGAAGTTGAAGGCCGTAGCATTACAAAGTGAAGGTCACATGGGGAAGGAAGGAAAGCAGGAAACATTTATTACACAGTGGGGGAAACAACAGTAACCGGCTTATCAGTTGACTCTGTGTGGTATGTGAATCTGTCGACCTGATTACACGTTGCGGTATCGTAGCCAAAGCATTACATTCTTATGGTTATATGTAACGCATATGGTCAGGTTACATCTGCACTAGACTCTCCATGCATTGACTTACAGGTTCGTAACTTCGTCGGCATACAATTGGTATCTAAGTTCGCAACCACATTGCGAGTGTAAAAAGGTCCGAGTGTATAGCGCTTGATAGGTCTCGGAGCTTATGACGATAATCCTCCTTCATCCGACCATTTCGCTACTGTACAGTAGCCGGACGAAGGCATTCAGCACGATTATAAATAGGCACACGGGCGTCGATTCAAAAATAAAATGTACCTTGAGACTGATGGCCAGAGACTTCCGTAGTACGTATAGGACGGTTTCAGCGGAACGAGATGGAAGGCCATCGACCCGGTAGACGTGTTTGAGCACGGCACAGAAACAGGATGTCCTGGCTAGAGCTGGCTGTTTAAGTACGACGTTCGAATTAGGATTCAACCCTTTTACTCGTTCCGAAGCAAACACGAAGACGATCCAAGTAGGAACAACCGCTTACAGGTAGAAAAACACTTACACCTGAACAACGAGCGAGTCCCAAGCGAGTCCCCTTGTGACTCAAAGAGCTTTTGACATAGGTATTATCCCTTTTTTTTTGCTATCTTACGATCTCTTTCGCGCTGTCAAAGGTTTTGCTCACTGTTCAGCGTTCGCACCATCCAGGTGCTTGTTCGTCTCATCCCATAAATCCAGCACGAAAGGTCAAAATGATCATGTATTGTACAACTGCTTACGATTTCTTGCGTTAGGATTCCGCAAGAGAGGAGGAAAGAGATGCCATACCAGATAAAGTATTTACATTTACGGCTGCAGAACGAATCAGTACTGCACCAAAAATCCACATATGTCAATAGCTCGTGTTCCATCCATTCGCAGCTTACGACGAGACCGCCGTTCAGCCGATCGCCTCCTCTCGACCAGTTCTATACAGTGCATCCATCACGCAGCAGTCTGGCATCGTAGAAATAGGTTGGATGGTCGAAGTTTGGAATCGAGTTAGCAGGATTTAATTGATCTAGATGGATGCGTTGGGGGTCCTCGCTTTAGAAGCTGCTAGCCAAGAATAAAACTACCGTTAGTTACCTCAATGTTCCGATGGTCTAAAATTCTGAACAGTATCACTAAGCACCCTCTCCCTGGTTAGCCGTTGCCTATCCTAGCCCTGTGGCCCTGAACCTCCCTACCTTCCTGAGAGCTTCCACTGCGAGTTCCATTTGACAGACTCCCATAGTTTTCATCGGAAGGTGTGACTCAAAGAGGGAAGTAGATCAGAGATGACGGTCGAAGAGAACACTGAAATTTAACGCCCGGGAGCGTCTATGCGGAAGGCCGGTAACCGCGGCCCGCACTCTCTTTCTCAAAACTACATCGATAACCTCTCCCTTATCTTTACGCTTGACCAACTCGCCTCCGTTACCCTCTTATTCTCTTCCTAATTGAATTATAGCACCGACTCTCAAACACCAAACAGCCTTGATAACCGACCGATGACAGAAACAGCTGAAGCCTTCGAACCCAGGCCATCTCATAATCCGAGGGCAGGGATCCGCTTAGAATGGGTTGCAAAGATCGTTCGAGAAATGGGCGTAAGGTACGCTTTTTTCAATTTCATTTGTCTTTCCTGTTAAGCCGATTTCTCTCTTTCCTGCGTACAGGTTCTTCATACATATTTTTCTACGTACGAATCTGTGCCTATTCAGTATAGTCAATCTACTATTCGTCTTATTCACTCAACTTTGCCAAACTTGCCTGACTTACGACGATATGTGCTCTACCCTGACTCCCCTCGTATTCGTCGAGCTCTACTTCCATATGGCTCTTTAATCAACTCCCTCCGACGACATAACGGTTTCACGGACCAAACCCCTCACAACTATCTGAACCTCAAACTCTGAACAAGCTTTCTCACAACATTGACGAGAAAAGTGACCGAAACTTTTCGTTCCAGCATGCGGCTGCGTTTACATCTGCAAACAAAGGCCTACTCACGATTTAAGGGCAGGAAAATGCTTAGAAATTAGAAGGGGGTCCAGGATACTAAAAAACTTGGTTTGATGGACAGATATAAGGTACGCTTTTTCTAATTTCGTTCGTCTTTTCGGTTAAGCTGATTTCTCTCTTTCCTTTACACAGGCTCTTTCTACCTGTTTTTCTACGTAAGAATGTGTGGATACTCAGTATACTCAATATATTATTTGTATTCTTCACTCATGTCCGATATCTCGCGAGATTGGCCTAATTTACAATAACATATTGCCTACTCTGATTCCCTTGGCCAGTTCTTCGTCGATCTCTGCTGTCACGTCGCTGTTTGATCCTTACCTAACATCGTGAGCTCTCTCCGACGGTGTAATGGTTTCATCGATCAATCGTTCGCATTTACTGGTCCGACTCATCTCACCACCACATCTCAATAGTCCATACGACACACGGTCACGCTCTCAGGGTTCGAAGCGACAAATTAAGCGATTGCGATGGTGTTGTCCTTTGTCGTTTATGTTGTTCCCACCCACCCCTCCAGAAGCGCGGATTTTGGGTGTTACGAATAGCTAGCATAAGTTGGGGGGAGCAGGAGTACGAGGAAAAATCTCTGACCGTCTCTCACTTCAGATCGATGGCTGGGTCTGGTGGTTGCATATAGTGGGCTTCAATACTATTGATACATCCCAGACTAAAGCAAGGTTTCATTCGGGTTTCGGTGGGTGGATTCAGAGAAGGGAAAACGCAAAAATAATTTGCAGCCAAAGAAAAGAACTTACATCCGAGAATTTCCAGTTCTTTAACCAGCAGAATCAACAGCTTTCAATGCCAGAGTTATATATTTCACGCTATCAAGAAATTTGCTGGTCGTTTGCTGGGTGCTCGAAAGGACTTTCCGAGCCTTTTTGGGTCGTCTTCACCTCGGGGACAAAGACCTAAAGATACGAAGCGAGTGGAGTAGACTTAGGGCAAACACTGAAGAATTCGGAGGTGCCGCTTGTAGAGGAGGCAAGAATTCTGACAGATGCCGTCCAACACAACTCACTCACTAATTTAGGTTCTCGATTCTCATCGATCTCATCGCCTATGTACCTTTGATTTGGGTCCTTATTAACTTTGAAAGCATCTGCATCTGCTTCTCTGAAGCATCTAACTGTGTTGATGGTGAGGTGTTATGCATTGAGTATCAAGTTTTGAAAGCGGCTGTGAATTGACAATGACAGTCCCAATCTTGTTCAAACATCAAAGGAGCAAATGAGGTATATGCGTGTTCTCAGATTCGTCCATGCAGCTCACGGTAACAGTATATTCCGTTTCCGACTAACGCTTATTTGAGATCGTTCGAAAAGTGCTTAACTCATGGGGTTGGCATGGCGCAATCCGTTCGATCGTTCTGCGCAACAGTAACCTTGCATATCTTGAGCTCAGGATGTGCAGTGGTACAACCTTATAATCGAGGTTCATAGTCCGTTATTTCTTAAGCCTTGTTAATTCGCTATCCCCACATCATCAGTTAGGCCTTTGACTTGTTACCAGCAATGGAAGGAAACGACACTCTCACCATTGCCACCAACGATTCTTGCGATAACATCCACCAATGTCGTACCCTCTTCCAGATCGTTTGGAGTTGCGTTAGTGTTCTCATCGCATGCACATGGGTTGCACTCCATCCAAACGTACCTTCGCCCCAGGATGGCATTTTAAGAATCTTAGTTAAGAAGATCTGGTTAATGATAGTCACTCTTATTGCACCCGAGATTATGGTGTTGCTGTAATAGTATATTCAGTTTCCGACTAAGGTTCATTTAAGATCATTCGAAATCTACTCAACTCATGGGATTGGCATGGCGCAATCCGTTCGATCGTTCTGCATAACGGTAGCCTAGCATATGTTCAGCTCAGGATGTGCGGTCGTAAAGCCTTATAATCGAGGTTCATAGTCTGTTATTTTTTTAGCCTTGTTAATTCGCTATCCCCACATCATCAGTTAGGCCTTCGACTTGCTGCCGGCCATGGAAACAAACGACACACTCACCATTGTCACTAACGATTCCTGCAATGACATCCGCCAATGCCGTACCCTCTTCCAGATTGTTTGGAGTTGCGTTAGTGTTCTCATCGCATGCACATGGGTTGCAATCCATCCAAACGTACCTTCACCCCAGGATGGCGTTTTGAGAATCTTAGCCAGGAAGGTCGGGTTAATGATAGTAACTCTTATTGCACCCGAGGTGGTGGTGTTGTGGGCAGCGCGACAATGGTTTTCAGCGAAGGAGCTAGCCAAGCGTGAGTGACGAAGGTTAATGCTCTCATGTGACCGCTCACGTAGCAGCCGCAGGCCATAGAGATAAAGGATGGAGCGTTTCGCATGGATTCCTCTTTCTCATGGGTGGATTCGCTCGGTACAGGGGGGAGAATCTTCAATATGTTCTACGCTACATCGACGAGAAGGATCTTCGACGCGATCAAGAGGATATTGAATCTCGCCGAGTCCAACTTCACGGAGCAAACCCAGATGACTTCAGATACATTGGTAGGATATCGGAATGCGAAATCAAAGACCGCAGTCACAGCGACGGGTTCGCAAAGTTCATAGCTGTGGGGCAAACAGCCTGGTTTGTAGTCCAACTTCTAGCTCGAAAAGCTCGGCGTCTGCCCATCACAGAGCTTGAAATCATGACCGTTGCCTTTGCAGCGATGAATGTCCTGATCTACTTTTTCTGGTGGGATAAACCTCTGGGAGTCGGCCGTCATATTCGTCTTCAGGAACACGAGAATGTGGCAGTTCAGGTGGATGAAAATGGGGAAGCCTCTGGTATTCGAATTATAGAGGCTGCTGGGGAGGTTCTTAGTTTTAACTCCTCTGACGCTGAAGTAGCACCGCTTCTTTCTGGCAATGCGGTCCCAAGGAAACGGATGTACCCATCCTGGAAACAGTTGCGACAAACTGTCGTTTCTATTGTTAGGGATGTCTGGGAATATTTGTCCCAATCATGGGATGATTTTTACGGCTCAAGTAGAGCTGAAAAATGGCATACCATTCTCAAAGTACCGCACGCTATTGGCAATTTTTTGATTTTACCATTTGTGGCACCCATCGTGCTTTTCATCAACATCATATATGAAAAAAATGGTGCATTTGACGATACTTCTGTAAACAAAATACCATCCTTTGCACGAACTTCATACCTGGAACCCTCAAAGCAACAGGATCAATACATTGCATATGGGGCAGCCATTCTCTTTGGTGCAATCCACTGTATTGCATGGGCATTTGCATTCCCCAGCACAGCTGAGCGAGTCTCATGGAGGATTGCATCTGTAATTGTCACTTGTGCACCATTATGTTTAGCTTTACTATTGTCTGTGATTTTTCCAGCATCGGAGGCTTTACCAGGCACTTGGAGTGACCTACTTGTAATCCCAATAATTGTCTTTTGGTTTGTTCTCCCGTTAGCTTACGTTGTATCACGAATTACTCTGATTGTTTTGCCCTTCTTAGCATTACGAGATTTACCTACGGCTGTGTTTGAAAATGTGGAATGGACATCGTTCATTCCGCATATATAGGCATCTGTTGTTACATTTCCTTCTTACATCTTGACATACTACTTCTTGAATCAGTCGTCAGCTGTTTTGATTGTACTCCCACACACTATGTTGAACCTTCTAGGTCTATTCCTGTTTTACATTTTTGAATAGCAAAGCAGAGTAACGATACCATTGAATTGTTTTATCATGGGGCCAACAGGCACTGGAGCTGTATTCAACATTCAATGCGCACCTATTGAAGTACTTTAAAATTTTTTTCAATCATGAATGGAACCGGGACTGAACAGGTCTAGGTCATGTAGCACATTGTTAAGCTTATCGACTCGAAACGATCCAAAGGGCCAGCAACTTTTGAAGCGGAAAACCATTTTTTCAACTATTTGTCTCGTCCCGAAATCCCGCAGTCTATGTCTTGTTCGCGCGGAGAAGATTGTAATCGCTGTCTGCTGCGTGCTCGATATGAATCGCTGAGCCTTCTTTTGTGCAGTTTCAACTGTGGGATGGAACCTGTAGATGCGCAGAGGCCGGATTTGATGGTTCTAGGCCAAAGCTGAAGGCTGTAACATTGCGAAGTAATGGTCACAGGGGAAGGAAGGAAGGAAGGCAGGAAGAATTTATTATACGGCGGGGAAGCCACGGTAACCAGCTCATCAGTTGGTATGTAGCTCCATAGATCTGATTACACGTTGGGTATCGTAGCCAAAGCTATCTGGCTTTATGGCTATATATAATGCAAATGGTCAGGTTACATCGGTCCCCGACTCCCCATGTATTGATTTACAGGTTCGTAATTTCCTCGGCATTCAACTGGTATACAAGTTCGCAACCACATTGCGAGTGTAAAAAGGTCCGATTATAGGGCTTAAAATAATAGGTCTTGGAGCTTTTAACCGATAATCTTCCTTCCTCCGACCACTTCGCCGGTTTATAGTAGCAGGACGAATGCATTCAGCACAATTATAGATAGGCACACGGGCGTCGATTCAAAAATAAAATGTACCTTGAGACTGACAAACGGAGACTTCAGTAGTACAGGATGGTTTCAGCGGAAGGAGGTGAAAAGCCATCGATCCGGTAGACGTGTTTGAGAACGGCACAGAAACAAGATGTCCTGGATAGAGCTGGCTGTTTGAGTACAATGTTCAAGGTAGGATTTCGGCTTTTAGTCATCCAGAAGCAAAACACGAAGACCATCCCAGAAGGAAAAACCACTTACACGTAGAAAAACTCTTCCACACCTGACCAACGAGCTAATCCCAAGTGAGTCCCCTTACAACTTAAGAGCTTTTTGCAAAGACAACATCCCTTTTTCTGCTATCGTACCATCTCTTTCGCGCTGTTAAAGGTTTTGATCACCGTTCAGCGTTCACACCAACCAGATGCTTGTTCATCTCATCCCATGGATCCGGCACGAAAGGTCAAGATAATCATGTATTGTGAAACTGTATACGACTTCTTGCGTTGGAAATCTGCAAGAGAGCAGGAAGGAGACTCCATACTAAATAGAATATTCACATCAGTACTATACCAAAAATTCACATATATCAATAGCTCGTGTTCCATCCATCCGCACCTTACGACGAGGCTGTTGTTCAGCCGATCACCTCCTCTCGACCTGTCATATACAGGACATCCACCTCGCAGCAGTCAGGCATCGTAAAAATAGATTGGACGGTCGAGGTTCGAAATCGAGTTAACAGGATTCAATTGATCTAGATGGAGTGTGTTCTGAGTCCTCCCTATAGAAGCTGCGTACCAATAATACTACCGTACTTTACCTCAACATTCTGATGGTCCAAAACTTAGAATATTATCGCCAAGCTCTCGCTAGATCTCCTTGAGTCCCTCCTTCCGACGTTGCCCTTATCCTGACCCGGTAGGCTTGAACTCCTCTTTTCCTGATACGGTAGCACGCGAGTTCCCTTTGACAGTTTCATATGGTCATTCGTTGGAAGGAGTGGCGTAGAGAGGAAGAGTCAAGTCAGAGATGACAGTCGAATACAAAAGCTGAAATTTGACGCCCACGAGCGTCTATGTAGAAAACCTTTCCGTTGAGCGCCGGCCCGCACTTTCTGTATTAAACGACATCGGTACCTTCCCTTCCTTCTCCTTAAACTTGACAAACTCGCTGTCTGATCTACGACGGCGTACTTATCTTCTACTCTGATTCCCCTCGACCGGATTCGCTAAGCTCTCCTGCCACGTAGCTGTGTGATTCTAACCTCTCTCGCATTATGAACCATCTCCATAAACCATTCGTAGCATTTGCTGGTCCAACTTCACTCATCAACAGATTTCAGAACTGAATGACGTCTATACAAAACACGATCATACTCTCGGGCTCAGAACAACGAATTGAACGAATGCAACGCTTCCATCCTTCTTCTTTACCGTCGCTTTCACCCACCCCCTCGACATCTTCATCGCCCATTCTTGCACAACCACGTCTTCGCTCATGTCTATCCCCCGACCCAGGCGGCGAAGAGAGTGGAGTGGATGGTTTCAAATCAAATGTAAAGACCGTACCATTGCGAAGTGATGATCGAAGGGAGGAAAAGTTTTCACCGCCGGAAGCGGCGTTCCCGGACTGGTAATTAGCCCGATCCTTGGCTCTGTTTGTTAAGTGGTTTCATCGTTCTCATTGCACGTTACAGTGTCCAACTGAAAATTGTCTTCTCTAATTTTTATACGCTCCTTGATGGGTCAATTTGGTGCAAATGTTAGCTGTTTGTCAACCCAGGACATCGAAGTCCTCGTGTATTGAACTATAAGTTCGTTAGTTAACCCCGTAGAACTGGTAACAAGTTCGTGAGCACCTTGCATCCGTGAAAAGGTTTAAACATAGGTCATGAAATTCCTAACCAACAATACAGCTTCATCCGACTATTTCGACAGTCTATAGGAGGACGACATTCAGTACCGTTATAGGAGTTGGTTCGAACATGTACCTTAAGATTGAAGATCAGAGATTTCCCTTGGACAAGATAGTTGCAGCGGAAAGGGGGGAAGACCATCGGCATAGTAGAAGACGGCATGGAGACCGGATGCGTCGGATAGAGCTGGCTGTTGGAATACGATGTTCAAGGTAATATTCCAGCTTTTAGTCATTCCGAAGCAAAAACCGAAGACCATCTGGGCAGAAGAACACTGACACCTGAACTCGACGACGAGAAAATCCCAGCCTTGTGACCGAAAGAGCGTTCGACGTGGATACTAACCATTCTTCTACTGTTTTACGATCTTTTTTTGTGCTGTCAAAGGTTTGCTCACCATTCGGCGCTCACACTAGTCAGATCCTTGTTCGTCTCACCCCATAAATCCAACACGAGAGACGAAGAGAATAATTTATTGCACGTGTATAACTGCATATGACCTTTTGCGTTAGAATTTTATGAGAGAGAAGGAACGAAATACCATACTAGATAAAGTATTTCCATCCACGGCTCCACGACTGTATTATTAACCGCACAAGAAATCCAAAGATGTCGACAACTTATTATTCGTCCATCCGCAGCGCCATTCATATACAGTACATCCACTACGCTGAAGTCGCAGTGCTGAAATGGGTTGAAGGGTGGCAGTTCGAAATCGAGTTAGTACGATTTGAATGAGCTAGAGGGACGGGGTAAGGGTCTTCAGTTAACGAAACGCCAGGAACTTGGAGTAGCACTACCATACTTTAACTGCACGCTCCGATGGTCCAAGATTCTGATTCGTACCGCCGAGTTCGCTCTCCCATCCGCCGTTATCTATTGTGACCCGGTGGCCCTGAACCTTCCGTATACAGGATCATTCGTGTTCGCTTTGATAGTTCCGCGTAATCCATCATTGGAAGATGTGGCTTGAAGAAGGCGTAAACCGAAAGATGACCGTCGAAGAGAAAGCTGAAATTTGACGCCTGCAAGCAACAAGCAACAAGCAACAAGCGTCTAAACGGAAACAACTTCACGGGTGAGCGGCGGTCCGGATTCTCCTTCTCTTCTCCAACCACATCGTTCAAACATTGCCAACTCAACTACTCACTTCTGTTACCTACTAAACATCCTCTTAATCTATCTGTAACGTGCAGCTGCCCGACTTTCAACCCCGAACGAGTTATTCACCGCTTTATTATGGACCGACGCCGGAAATAATCGAACGCCTAAACACCTTCAAAGCAAGCTCATCTTATGGTATTATGGCAGGAAATTGCTTAGGATAGGCTGTAAGATGCTAGAGAAGATGGTCCGAGGAGCTGGCGCTAGGTACGCTTGTTCCGATTTATTTATCCTTTCGGTTGGGCTGAGTTTTCCCTTTCCTGCATCCAGGTTCTCTCTATATATTTTTCTATGTACGAATGTAACTGGTGGATACTGCCTATGCTCAATTGACTACTTGTATTCCTCACTCGACCGTTCAAAATTTCGCGAGAATTGTCTACAACTGATTCCCTTCAACTTATTCGTCGAGGAATCTGGAGTCATGCCATTGTTTGATCCCCAACCTTTTTCGAATCACTAACTCTGCCCGACGGCGTAACGGCTTCAAAGGCCAATTATTTGCATCAGTGGTATCTGACTTTACCTACCGACACATTTACGCGAACCACAGTCATACTCTCGGGGCTCAGAACGACGAATTGAACGAACGTAGCGTCTCTCCTCCTTCGTGACCGTCGTTTCCACGCGTCCTTCGACATTCTCATCCCTCACTCTTGCACAATCACGTCTTCGCTTATGTCTATCCTCCCGCCGATCCACACGCCTGGAAACCAATCCACAGTCTTTCCACGGACCAAAGTCTCTCTTCGTGATTTCCAACTTGACGAATGAGATTTTTGTCAGCTAAACTCAACCCACGCCCGCTTGAAACCCCCTTCTACGAGGCGTCTGCGTCGGTGCCAAACAACAATATCGTCAGCTAAAGTCAAGTTTTGTCTGTTTTGAGTCTCCTTCTATACGACTACTATTACTGGTCTGTCTTGCTTATTGGAATTCGGGTCTACAGTCAAACTTCTCTACTACATGTTTGCACGTTGCTATTTAATTTGTGACAATGACCTTTTTGAATGCCCCGTCGCTATCCTTATATGCACTTTTGATGTTCACCTTTCAATCTATTCAGCTTGCAGGCGAAAAATATTGGAACTCTGTCGTCGAATATTCATACATTCGAGTACGTCTTTGAATATACTAGAAGAACGGTTAAAAACGCCAATAGGAATCAAACGTGTCTATCTATATTCACAGGACTTGAAATCTGGCGCACATATCTAGCTTCTAGATGCGGAACGAAAACAGCCCATGCAAAGTGCAACATTCGAGGAAAGATTGGTCCCAGGAAGGCACAGAAACTAGATCGAAATCTGCAGAAAAACGAGAAATGCAATACTTCGTTTAAGCCAGTTTCTGGACAGCGCTTCGAGTGGTCTTTATCGTAGGTGAAGCTGGTGTGAGTGCTGGAAGAGTTCTTGATAGGAAGTTGTACAGCACTCGAATGTTACAAGTGCAAAAGGCTGGATAAAATTAGTGTTTAACAGTCCTGTAGGCTAAAGAGTGTAAATGAATTCACTTGAGCTTGTAAGTAATCAAAGGGTGTGTTAAAAGTATAAAAATGACATCATCTTGTTTTGGGGGTTACTTGAAATAGGTCCAGAAATCCAAATCCGGTCTTCGTTTCTAAATCGCCTCTGGGAAAAACATTTATGGAAAAAATTTGGTTTTTTTTCTGAACCCTTTCCTGAATGAATTGGGCTGTTGTGCATCTTATCAGGCCTCAGGACCTTCCTCTCCCTTAAATTTCCTTTTTAGGAAGGATGCTGTATAAATTCAAATAAAATCCGGAAAATCTGAGAATACTTTTAGGGCTCTCTGCCCAAATAAATATCAAAGACAAGGCAATATCATATTGATACTTTTTACCCCGTGTAAGCAATGATACTCCTGCGTCCGTCCATTTAACCAATCTGGCAAGAAAAATTTCTTTTCCCAAATTTTCTCTAGATCTCACAGTAATCTGCATAAGCGCAACTGAGGAAGCGTTGGAATAAAGTGCTCTGTACACGAGACAGACAATTTGACAGAATGAGTGTAACAGGCTTGGTAGGCATATTTGAGTATTCTGCAGGAATCGGTAAGGGCTCAGAGAACTTGTTGATACGCTACATTCCAAAGCAAGGCATTAGCTCGAATTCTATTAGATAAATCCGAAGGAGGGAAAACACGGGAAAGATCTGTAGCTCAAGACAAAGACATAAATCTGAATCAGTCCCCAGTTATGCCACCCAAGAACCAACAGCTTTCGATGCAGGAGTCATATCTCCTTGCCGCCCGTCGTCTTCAAAGATCCAGCCATCTTCTTCATGCCGTCAAGAGATTTACTGGCCGTTTTCTGGGATGCTCGAAAGGACTTGCTGAGCCTTTTTTGAATGCCTTCGACTTGGGGTTTTACACATGAAGGTACAAAGAGAGCAAGCTGAATGATACTACAGTGAAGAGCAGGGTATCGAAGTATTGTGAGATGACAAGAATTTTGACAGATGTTGGAAAGGCTCGGAGTCTTCCTGCACTAAAACACTGGCCCTATGCTTGAGTTCGCTCATTGAGATTCTCGATTGTTATCGCCTGCTGGGCGTACGTACCCTTGGCATACATTTTTAGCAAGCTTGTATATGCAGCTGAGAGGAATCTATGTGGTGTCAATGTCAGCGCGTCATAATCATATTGACTTCCAAGCTGTTAAAACAGGTCAGTTCGAACCGTTCAAGCATTAAGTATCCTTAGCGCCGCCAGAGCGGCAATCTTTGGCAGGAATAAAGAGCTCGAAAAAACGAGAAAATAATATAATAGAATTACAACTGAGTGATCAAGTTACCATTCAAATGATTTGCCCTTGCGGTATTGACACTGTAAATTCATGTAACCAGTAATAGTAGTCATATTTCGGTAAAAGTCGGGATTATTCTTTTTGGCAACCCCTTCAAATGTCATGTGAAGGCTGGTCACTCCGGAAACTAGTCGCAAATTGTACGGCGCTTGTGGAGTTCCGTGCCCCTTGCAACTAAGATGCCAGCTGTATTGAATACACCGACCGCCGGCTCTCATGGCACCGCCGTAATTGAAATACCATTGAGTTGGATAGTGGGGGATATCGCGTACTACTATTGAGGTACTAGAGTTGATACCGAAAATGTCGGTATAGAAAAACTTTTGCACTTCATTGCGTATCCTGCTTAAACTTGAAATATGTCAAGTAGACATCTCGAACTTCAAATTTACCATGTTTGAGAGTTTTTTGAACTCTCCATGTTGTGCCAGCTGCCTCCCAAGAAAGGACACCAAAATCGCAGGAGTTGATATCCGGACCGCCACTTTCCGAAGCTGATGAGAAAGTGCAGCTTTCACCATCCTCGTCCATTTGAGAAGAATATGTTTTGGTTAAAATTTCTGGATGGTACTCAAAGGTTTCTATCTGACATAAATAGCATAAACCTCAAAACAGGTAAGAGACTGAGTATTTCCCATGCTTCCCAATGCTGATAAGGGGAAAAAACCACTGTTTTAACACTTGAAAAATTTGTCAATTATTTTCCAGCTCATTCATCCTCACTCGAAGCTGGTAAATCTATTAAATATTGTTAATTAGGTGTACAGAAAAAGTTCTAGGGTGAGCGGTGTAGAAATGCACTCAAACAAAACAATTTGTTATGGAAGTATCAACTCTAGGTCCAGTATCAACTCTAGTACATCAGTAGTATGTATCAAGTTGGGCTGAGATCGGTTGCTTGCTCCAACTTGCATCAACTCCGTTATTTGTTATTCAAAATAATCTATATGGAGTTTCTGTGCTGTTGTTGCCGTTAGGGTCTGTTTGCCTCCTTCATACTACTCCCGCAAAACAGAAATTTGCTGACATTTTTTGCCATCTCAAAAACAATGACATTCACCAGGTACTTTAACATGCTGGGTGTGAACTTGAGTACACTATGACCCGCAGTAGTTCCGGTGTGACATCCGGAGTTACTGTGTGATTTTAAGCTGGCACTCCTTGGCAACAGGGTTGCCAAATAGAATTATCCTAAAAGTCGGACTTCAATAAGTGAGGTCATGGAAACTAACTGCCATTTTGCCGGGCATTTTCGCCGATCATAACCCACAGAGCCTTCCCTTCCCTTCGGTCAGAGTTGGGAATCAAAGGAGCAGGTGAGGACAGTGAGGCTATGCATGTTCATCAAGTCTTCTATGCAACTCGCGGTGACAACACATCCAGTTCCTCGACTGACGCTGTTCATTGTTATGTGTGCGAATGGTCTGCTCTTGTAAGCGGCGATAGGAATGTCTACCGATGACAGGACCCCGGATCCCTCTCTACCCGCTACTCCATCCAGATGGCCATCAATTTCAAAAGCTAAGGCAGTCCGAGCTGTTTGGAGCTGTTAGTTTCTAAGGATACGGTAACATTTTGGGCTCCTGTGTTGGAGTTTCCAATGCGTGTTAACAATTAGAACACTTGCGCAGCTGTAACTTTTGGTTCCATTTGTTTGAGGGTTTAATATCCTCTTTATCTATTTGTTATTTTACTAATTTACTGCTGCGTATGGCTTGATAGTTCAACCTATTGGATGAATTACCTATATAAGTAGTATATCTTCAAATAAAAGTCCCTGCACATTTGCTAATGCTTTTCACTATTAGATCGGGATCCTTGCATCATTCTCGCATTTATTCCAACATCCTGGTACCGAAATTATGACCAGGTAGCGTGATCTTGTTTAACAGTATCTTAAGAATTGAACAGTACCATAAAATTACATTACCTTGTGTACCTGTACTGTATCCATCAGACTCATCATCACTAAAAACTGCGTCTACGAGTACATTGGCTCATTCATCTACTGCCCCTTATTAAACCCCTTCCACCTCAACTCTGATAACATTGTGTTGCATGAAGGGGGAAAAGAGGAAAATTACTATTAACAAGTCAATCCAGCATCCAAACAATAATTTGTACCAGTAACTTGCGCCCGCGGGACATGATGTACATGATGTACGGTTCCATTTCATTCAATTTAACACAGCTTGTGACCTGTGACTTGACTGCAGTGTTTGCCTTAAGAGCTAAGGTTTTAATTAAGTTCAAGCCTTATTTTCTTAATTGACAAGGGGTTAACTTCCATGGCCAGGTTAATTTGCCTAATTAAGCATCTTAATTAACATCTGACTGCTTGAATGAATTTTTTTTGGCTGCCCCAACCCACTGCACTTGCTGCACAGCTCACTCAGAATGCCTTGGGTTTTTTTTTAAAGCTAAGGAAGCACTTTTTGGAGGAGTTCAGTGGGAGAATGGTGATGTGACTAAACAGACTAATACTGTACTTGCTTCCACCAGACTGAGTGAAGCAAAGAAGCACCGCTTATGAGAAAAAGGAGGGTGAGGAGAGTAATAAAAGGTTGGATAATTGTGCAAAAGAAGGACTTGGGGATAGATGCAATGGCAAAAACTGAATTTTGTATCAATACCTTAACTGCATTTTGAAATTAAGCAAAGGCCAAATTAAACATTATGACCTTAAATCGGAGTGGTACACTTGATTAAGATGTTAAGATGAACACTGCCTAATTGACAGAATTGTGGTTTTGACATTGCTCAATGAGACTTGTGACATCAATGAAATTTCAATATCTCATTCATTATCACCCATACCTACTTGAAGACTTAAGTGAGATCTGCTGGAGCTACTAGACTGTTGTTTGCCTCACTATATCATAGATTGTAAAATTCAGTTTTACTTGCCGAACTTGATCCTACTTTTCCCACCGCGGGAATTTACCTAGGTCGGCCGTGAAAAAAGCAGGAGGTTTGGAACAAAAAACTCCGGCCTTCCGCAATGAGGTTGATTAAAATAACCTCGCCAAGATTGTTCAAAGGTTATCCTCAAAATGAGGAAATAGTGATGTCTTGCTTACATTATTTTGATTTATAAAAAAGCTCACAATTGTTGCGGCGAGGTTATTCTGACTAACTTCATTGTCAAAACATGTAAATTTTGTTCCTAATCCCCACCTTTCAGCTCAGCCAGTATAAGTAAATCCCCGCAGTGTCTCTGCCAAAGTTTCCCAGTTCAACATAAAAAAGTGGCTCAAGCTGCAAGCTGCAAGCTATGATGGTTTTTGCCGCAAGCCAGGGTTTTACCCGCGGCATGTTATTTTGGGCAAGTAAGACAAGTTGGACAGGTTTTGTCAGTCGATGCTCTCCCCCCAGTTTTTCATCCATTTCTGTTAAGAGACGAGGCACCGTCGATACAACCTCAACAGAGGAGGGATGGATAATTATTTATGGTAACTACAAAGTATTTGTACATTCAGCGGAAGCATATATGAAACATTCTGCGGAGCGGCTGAACAATAATCCAATGTTTCCTAACAATTTCCAATCATTTAACTTGGGGGCACATGTGTAAGCCTGGGCTTACCACAAGCAAAAGGGATGTGGTCATATTGTGACTGGTGCCTGTTCAAGTAACTTGAACAGACATGTCCCTTTTGTAATGGCTACAGTCAGTCACTATAGTCTGCTTACAACATGCTGTGATTATTGAAGAGATCATAATGTTTAATAAATGAAAATTGAGTAAACTTTTGGCTGTGTATTTTAGCCAAGTTCCCCAAAAGAGTAGTGAATAAAAATAGAACATTCTGAGATTGTAGAACAGGAAATCACTATTTGCTTTCACCTCTTTTGAAACAATCCATGTTCCCAATACATACTCTGAATGCCTAGTGATGACTCTCGGGCCGGAGCATAGTTGTCGCGATTAGGAAGTTGAAGCCAAATGTGGCAGGCGGCGGCAAGGCAGCAAAGTAACTTGTGCGTTGCTGTGGGCAGGCCAGAAAGCTGATCAAGGCAGTTAATTTTTGACATTTTAAGATGTAGTGTGTAGACCCTGTGCTGGTATGAATGCACTGTTTTAAAATTTAAGCCAAAATTGACCAAAAAATCAATGTCAAAGTAACTGTGACAGGCCAACATTTTTAAGCCTTGTAACATGCAGGGTTGTGCTTAATTAAGGCTTGGGACCTAATTAGGTTTAAGGCCTAAATTTTGTTGCTGATTCAGACCTAAATTCATCTGGCTATTTACATGGGTCCTAATTAGGTTTTAATATGGATGCGATCAAGGTTTTGGTGCTGGCACACTGGTGATGAATGCTGTGAGATATAAAGCCTCCAATAGGGAAATTTTGAGGCACGTGATAACCATGGCTTTCTTGCTCTTTTAAATTTCTTTTTGGTGATATCACTCTGGAGCCAGTCACCCAAGACCTAGACTTGAGTCAACAGTCACAGTAGTAGCCTACTGGGCAAACTGCTTTCACTTAGTGGGAGAAGCTTCTTAAGGAGCTCTTAGCATCAGAATAGGACAACAATATCCCAGATGATGAGACTTTAAGGTTGGGTGGTGAATACAAAGAAAATTAAGAAGTGGTAATATAAGTTTTAAAATGTACCTAATTTACCCTTAATTAAGGCCAAAAATTAAGGTTTTAGGACATAATATACTTAAGAGGCCTTAAGCAGAAAGAGGCATATCTCTGCGATAATTTTATAATAGATGTCCTCATTTGTGTTCTAATATTGTTCAACTCCATGTTATAATGTAGATTCCAACAGAACTATTCAACTAGTGTCAATGTACATGTATGGATAACTGGGAATTTAGAGAATGAGGAATCACTCGAGTTGGGGGTGCCAACAGTCCGTTCTGGATCAGTCTTGCCGCCTTCGACATTGCCCGAATTTCAAGCTGATCGTTCCCGTTCTTAATAGTTCATTCCCTTCATATTGGTTTTCAATCTCGTGGTGATCTCGCGGATGAGGCAGTCCATGTCATCAATTTGCACAATGTAAGGCAGTGTACTTGTAACATAACGCACACCCTTATAAACAACATTATAGTTGGCCTTCTTTCTGCCCCATATATCCATCTTTAATTGGGCCTTTTACTTGCTACAGCGATGGAAGCAAAAAACAATACACTCACGATTGTCATCAGGGATGCTTGCAATAACAACTGCCAAAGTCGCAGTCTCTATCAAATTGTTTGGAGCTGTGTCGGTGTCCTCATCGCTTGTACATGGGTAGCAGTCCATCCAAATGTACCTTCGCCCCGGGATGGCTTTTGGAGAATTCTAGGGAGGAAATTTTGGTTAATGGTCGTAGCCCTCATTGCACCAGAGGTAGTAGTGTTATGGGCAGCGCGGCAATGGTTTTCAGCCAGAAAGCTAGTCAAACGTAAGAGTTGAATATGACCATTCTCACGTTCCTACTCATCTGCCAGCTATAGAACATAAAGACAAAGGGTGGACTGTATCGCATGGGTTCTTTGTACTCATGGGAGGATTGACGCGGTATGATGGGAAGGATTTGGTTCAGGTTCTGCGATATGATGAGTTAAACATCAAAGAAGAAGAGTTCATCAGTGAGATGCTAGAATGCGAAATCAAGGATCGCAGTCACAGCGACGGTTTTGCAAAGTTTATAGCTGTGGGGCAAACAACCTGGTTCATGGTCCAACTTCTAGCTCGAATAACTCGGCGTCTGCCCATCACAGAGCTTGAAATTATGACCGTTGCCTTTGCAGCAATGAATGTACCAATCTACTTTTTCTGGTGGGACAAACCTCTGGGCCTTGGCCGTCATATTCGTATCCAGGAACCCAAGAGTGTGGCTGAAAATTCGAAACACGCCATAGGGCCCCCAACTGAACAGACAGCATTTCTGAATGGTCAAGGTGTCCCGCAATCTCCAGACTCGGAATCACATTGGCAGCTTCGGTAGTACCACAAAGTGGGGCACCATATTCGAATTTGCGGCCGGGATTTTGCTTTTACCATTTTGGATACCCATAGTGGCTTTCATGAACATCATCCTGGAAAATAATGGCGCATTTGACAGCGGTTCTGCAATCAAAATACCGTCCTTTGCACGAACTCCAGACCTGGAACCCTCAAAAAGACAGGATCAATACATTGGGTATGGGGCAGCTATTCTCTTCGGTGCAATTCACTGCGCTGCATGGACATTTGTATTCCCCAGCACAGTTGAACGAGTCTTGTGGAGGGTTGCTTCTCTTGTTGTCACTTGTGCGCCGTTATGTTTCGCTTTCATGGCACATTTGCGTGAGCTGGGAGATGGGTATCTACCAGACCCTTGGGATAAATACCTTATAGGCCTAATTTTAGTCTTTGGTTATGTTGTTGGATTAGCCTACATTTCAGCTCGAGTTACTCTGATTGTTTTGCCTTTCTTAGCATTACGAGATTTACCGGCGGCTGCGTTTGAAAATGTGGCATGGACATCTGTTATTCCGCATATTTAGACATATGCAGTTACACCTCCTTCCTACATGTAACATGGTCCAGTACTACTTGAAAATTTATCTGTTGTGCTCTTGCATCCTCTGTGCTATGCCTAGTCCAGTATACATAGTGTAACAATAATATTGAATGCAATTCCATTTTTTAATCCTTGGGGCCAAGATACTGGAGCTGCATGCGACATTGAACACGCACTATTGAAGTACTTTTAAATTCTGTTCACTCTCAATTCTATTCGTGATTGAGCGGTTAATGATTGAGACGTAGCACAATTTCAAGCTTATTGGCTCAAAGAGAACCCCAAAACCAGCAACTTTCGAAGTAGAAAGTATTTGTTTCTGTCCCCTCCAGAATTCCTGCAGTCTATACTGTATACATAATCGAAGTTTCTGACCCCTGTCTGCTGCTCAATATGAAAACCTGAGTCTTTTTCTGGGCAGCTCCAATTATAGAATCGGAATTGGAGATGCGAAGAGAACTAATTGATGGCTCTAGGTCGAAGTTGAAGGGCGTAGCATCACGAAGTGACGGTGGAAGGAAGAAGATAAATTCAATGCCGGAACGAGTGTCCCCGTAGCAATAACCGGCCTGATACTTGTCTCTGTTTGGTCAGTAGCTCCGTCGATCTCATCACGATGCGGTGTTAAAGGCGAAGCTGGTTTTTGTAGGCCTCCCGAAGGATCGATTTAGTGCGAATGACCAGTTCTCCCACATAGGACCCCCAAGTCTGCATATATTGAGTTACAAGTTCGATAATACAACTGGTATTCAAATTCGGAAGCACATCCTAAATTGCTTTCCGACTTTCCCGCCCATCCAAAGCATAGCAAGTTCTGTTTCCTGAAACAAAGAAAGGGTGATTTTATGAGCTGCAAGTGAGGGCCAAAACTGAATCAAATGACTCAAGACTCCACTGGTGCGCTTGTGTTATAATCTTCTTAGTTTCGCCGGATAGCCCTTTCCAAGACCGCGAAACGTACTGCGAGAATTGATTCAGAGAACGGCTGAGACAGAAAGGAAGGTACTTACTTACTTGGACTCTAAGCGCATGGGCTAACGTTCAAACCTTAGGTCCACATCTGAGAAGGTAGGAACTACAGTCATTTTCATAACATAATTTTGCGCATTGCGGGAATTCTGAGTCTTCGGACATAGCCCTCAGCCCTCGGCTAAGTGACCACTCATTTCGATGCTGGTTGAATTGAAGAAAACAGGTCCGTAAGCAAAATTCAAGCGCAACAGGATATGGATATGGGTTTACTACATTTCTGTATATTTCCGAACACATGATTATTTCGAGGCTGATACTCCTCTATTCAACCGTTCCGTCAATCTGTCACAGGACAAGACATAAATTATCGTTATAGATGCACCCCCAGTAATCGGATAACATATCTTGAAAGTTCCATATGTCTCTAAACCGTATAACCTTATTCCCATAATGTCTCCAGAGCTCACAGCCTTCGGCCAGGACGCAACTGACGTGGATTTGAATCAAAGAGTACTGTACGCCAACCAGATAGTTTTGATGGAAACAGGCGCAACACCCACGGCACGGTCAAGATAGTTTGAAAGTTTGACGGGAACAACAAGGAAGTAACGGCGCGCTGGCTATTTATATGCTGTATTTGGAATGAGATATTAGCTCAGAGTCTGAGCAGGAATTACACAAGCAATCTGTAGAAATAAAATACGACTCACTTCCGAGAAAGTCTCAAAGACCTAGTATCTTGTTAAAGCAAGCACTATTTGCTTAACTTTCGTCTCCCCTGGTAGTCCTGCAGCTTTTTTCGTATTTTCAAAGTTTCTACTCGATGTGCGCTCCATGTTCAATATGAATCCCTGAGCCTTCTTTTCGGCTGTTACAACTTTAGGATCAAGTCTGTGGATGCAAAGGGAGTATAGTAGACGATTTAATGTCTAGGCTAAAGTTTGAGGCCATAGTGTTGCGAAGTGATGGTCGAAGACGAGTCGAAGCAAAGTCGAAGGGAGGAACAAATTTAGCGTCAGCAGTTTTCCTGTACCGGTAACTGGCCCGATCTTATCGCAGGTCGTACTTATCCGATGGCTTCATGTTCTCCAACTACTATGTCCAGTGGCAGGTCCACGCCTACTATCAAAGCAATTTCTTATCCATTATCGACTTCTCCCTGGGGCAGCTCCGTTCAACATAACTGCAAGCTCCTGTGCCAGGATGAAGAGAATCACGCCAATCATCTCGAGCATTGATATATTCTATCGATCTCGTTGCACGATGCGTAGTCAAAGCAAATGCGGTTTGTTCTAATTTTTATACACCTCCTGAAAAATCAGTTAAATGCGAAAGGCGAGGCTGCCTGGATGGGACCATAGTCCCCACGCGTTGATTTATTGGCCGTAAATAAAGTTTGTAACTTCACCCACATACAACCGGTAGACAAATTTAAAAGGACATTGCAAGCGTGAACAGGGCTGAATATATTCTAGAATGGAGCTGTCCTGTTTCAGATCCTATGAAAAATTTAATCAAGGCTTGTAACCGACAATACTTCATCCAACCATTTTACTTGTCTCTAGTAGGGCGAAAGTCTTCGTTACGGTTAAGTATGGATAGGCGGACAGCAGTCGATTCAAAGATGTACTTTAAGATTGTGAAGTGACAGGGTGAAGGGAAAATTTTAACGGACGAAGTATTCGTGCACCGGGACATCGGCCTAACGATGGACCCTCTCTTGCCACTTAGTCACTCATCCAATGGCCTTGATTGTCGTCGATCTCATCGCCTACATACGATCTCAGTAAACCCCAAACCATTGGCTTACGCTCTGATGGATCTATCTCGGAATGATGGTATGGAGTCGTATATTGGCTATCAAGCTATGAAGATTCAAAGCCGTCGGGAACTGAAAGTCGGAGCCTCCGTTCAAACACTCCGACAAAAGCTTTTTATTTCCCTTCATTCATTTGAGATTGTTCGACATCTACCTCGTGGTACTGGCGTGATGCAATTCGTGAATTGTATTGTTCCATCGATCCGCATAACGGTAATGTCTGCGTATGTTAAGAGGCTCATTAAGGGATATCGGAAGTAGCTCTTAGGCCGATAGTCGGTCTTCTGCCTTTTTATTGCTGTCTCCAATATTAAACCTCCAACTTTTGACTTGCCATCCGTGATGGAAGCAAATGCAGGTGTGCCAGTGTTCTCATTGCGTGCACTTGAGTCTCGGTCCATCTGAAAGTACCCGTGGCAGATGCAGGCTTCTGGAGAACATTAGGAGAAAAGATAGGGCTGATGATAGCCCACCCTTATAGCGCCGGAGGTAGTGGTGCTATGGGCTGCACGGCAATGGTTTTCAGCGAGAGAGCTAGCCAAGCTTAAGTTTTGGCAACGAATCTCCTTGGTATGTGATCGGTTATCTCCCAGCTGCGGGTAAAGGCTGGAGTATGTCGCATGGGTTCTTCCTACTAATGGGTGGACGGTAATCTGAATCGGGTTCTGACATACCGGAAATTGAACTCAAGGGGGAAGAGTTTGTCAGTGGGATGCTGGAGCGCAAAATTAAGGATCACAGTCATGGCAATGGTTTTGCAAAGCTCATAGTTGTAGGACAAACAACTTGGTTTGGAGTTCAACTTCTAGCTCGTCTGGCTCAGCTTCTGCCTATCACAGAACTTGAAATCATGACCGTAGTTTTACAGCTATGAATGTCCTGATACAATTTGTTCTGGTGGAATAAACCCTTAGTGGTCAGCTGCCATATTCGTATTCAGGTCCACGAGGATGTAGCCTTTCAAGCGGCTTTGTCTGACATACCGCAACGGATTGACCAATTTATGAATTGAATACAACAAACAAGTTAAGAGACAAGTTTTCGTCTAGAGCTCGTGCCGAATAGCTCCTTCGCCGCGTATAGTGAATGGAGGTAAGGTAAAGATACCCGTGTCAACCGTATTCGAGGGCGGAGTTTTTATAATGAATGGTCCTTGAATTCCTGAGGAAAATTTGCTATTGGCTCTAGGATATGCAAAAGACGGAAGAACACGTCCGATGCAGATGTTAAAGCCCATTTGAGTGGCGCCGTGACGCCGCACATTGCATATATGTTTGGTGATTCTTCATACAGGAACAAGTATTTATATGCAGCTCTCCGGACAGTGGACGCAAACACAACTTTGTAATGATAGTGGTGTGTCGAGATGACTGACAAATCGAGTCTATCGGGTTATAGAGTCACAAACAGAAGAACATCAAATTCAGGTGCTAGTTCAGTCAAACTTGGAACCAAAAATGTTTTTTTCCGTTCGACCATTTATGTAGCAGCGAGAAAGTTACAAAGTACTCAATCAAACGGACTTTATCTATTCCATCCGTCTCATCCTTGGAGGTCTCTTCGCTGACTTCTTCAGAGCCCAGTACATCAATGGAGCGTTCAGTTAGAGAGGCTTGTACAATTGGTTGCAACAGATGAACCGTCAGGGTATGCTTGGGATTCCACGAATAGCAGAGAGTAGTCTGACCTTGGCTTTATTCATACTATACCAATCGCAGACTCCATCCAAAGAGGCAAAGATGAAGCCAGGGTGAATATAACGGGTATGACTATTTACGCGCACCGGCCTTTCGGTTCATGATACTCCCTTGTATTTACAATTGTTTAGCTTTACTTGATTCCTGACTGCCATATTGTATCACTGGGCTTATTTTTGAGAATAGAGAGAGGTATACTTGACGAGGAGGTGGAGAATTGAGAACGAAGCTCTACAGTGAAGAAGACGCACATCCAAGCATTTTCTCAGGGTTTGACCCAGAATACTAACAACTTTTAATATTAAAACCATATAATTTGCTGCAGTATGCCCTTCCAAAGTCCGTACCATCTGTTTTGCATCGTCGCAAACTGTGCTTGCTGCATGCTGCATGCTCAAAAAGACTTCCTGCCTTCTAGGTCTTCTTCTGTGCAGCTTCAACTAAGATGTTTGATCCTTCCAAAGGGAGTAAATTCAAATGAATATGCTCAGATTTTTGATAGCAGCTCGAGGAGGTGTTGAAAATTGGAGCATCGAGTGGGGGCCTTTGGCGTCGGTTCAGTCTGATCGGCCCATCTTAGCGCCAAAATTATAAAGCGTTCGATCAATACGTTGAGTCGAATAGGAAACACGTTTTCTGAACAGTGTTTGCCTCGAGTATGTAGCTAGCGTGTCTCTTACACCTGAAGTGCTGAGCGCTGAGCGTCTATCTTCACCGCCGTTATCGCATAACGGACGTATTCTCAATGAACACGAGCAGTCGTGTTATTCATTAATACATGAAACTAGAGCATCTGATTGCCTAAAGCACATGTTCTGCGACCCCAAAACTCCCCTGCGTGGTTGATCTTTGTAGTGCTAATCATGGGGGGTCCTCATGTTCGAAAGGACTTCCAAAACCTTCTTTCGAGCAGTTTAAATATATGGATTGGACTTAGAGAAAGAGGTCGAATGTACGAGATGATCCTACTACGTAAAGCAAGTCGAACGGTTGAAGGGTAGTTGAAGGGTAGTTGAAGGATAGTTGAAGGCCGCGGTACGGCAAAAAGATCAGTAGAGTGGCTTCCGCACCGGCCCGATACTTGCCTTTATTTGGCAGCACCTGCAGTTAGGGCGCCAAAAATGTAGGCGCTTGATCCCTTGCTAGTACTGAGTAAGCTCCTTCGACTCTATTTTCTGCATGCAACTTTCTGTGCTGGAGTATGTCATGTTGTAGTGAGGTAAACGATCCTCCCCCAGAAACAATGTGGTGTTTCATCCGCGCGGCTCTTAGTGGAAAATGAAGCCACTCTTTTGGGAAGTCACTGCTAGTCTAACGAATATGTTTGGTGCTGAGTGTGGATGTTCAGCCGATTGTCACGGTCCCTCCTACGGTCCCTCATGTATGAAGTTATGGAAGTCATCACATTTGAAATCTATTCCAACGCAAGGGGCAGGTGAGGCTTTTGCGCTTCTCAGAGTCGTTTGCCAGAAACTCATCCCTTGAATATTCTTTCTCCGCTCAACGGTCACTTCACATTACTGGATCAATGAGATGTCAATGCTCTCCTCAATTCCTCGGCATGGTTTACATGGTTTGTCGAGAGCTATTTCTATTGCACGGCGGTTGCGCTGAGTCCACGAAACGCCGTTGTGCACCTTTAAATCAAGGTTATCCGTGGTTCATTCTTTAATCCTTTCCATTTAGCTATCCCTGTCACTCCCATTCTATCCGCTGATTTACGGTATCCCCAAAACACGGCCAATGGAAGCAGGCGCTACCTTTTCTATTACCAACAACTCTTGCATAGACCTACACCAATGTCGCAGTCTATTCCAAATTATTTGGAGCTGCGTCAGCGTACTTATTGCATGCACTTGGGTGTCGGTTCATCCCAACATACCTGCACCCGATGATAACCTGTTGGTCATATTTGGAAAAAGGATAGGTCTGATGATAATGGCCTTAATTGCACCGGAACTACTAGTATTATGGGCAGCGCGGCAGTGGTATGCCGCCAAACAGCTCTCTAAAGGTAAGGTCATCCGATATACGTTTTTGACTCAGATCACTCATCTGTCAAATATAGAATACAAAGACAAAAAGTGGACCGTTTCTCATGGACACTTTTTTATCATGGGTGGCTTTGCTCGATACTGTGGGGATGATTTCCAGGAGATTCTGCGCTACTGCGATCATAAACCACCCATCTATCCAGAGGAGGCAGATTTCGTTGGCAGTATAAAGCGACGCGAAGTCAAGGATCGCAGCCACAAAGATGGCCTTGCCAAACTCATAGCTGTTGGGCAAACAGCTTGGTTTGTAGTGCAACTTTTGGCTCGATGGGTTCAACACCTGCCTATCACCAAGCTTGAAATCATGACGTTCGCTTTCGCAGTTATGGATGTTCTGATCTATTGCTTCTGGTGGAATAAGCCCCAGGGGGTCCGCTGCCATGTTCGTGTCCCAGACCAACTGCAAAGAAGGGAGGAAGAACCAGCCGAAAAGAGAATGGCCGGGGAGGCCCCTGAACGAGGAACGCCCTCGACTAACGACCAGTTCCACAATGCTGTCAGTTCTTTCGTCAAAGCCGCTCGTGAAAAGGTGTATAAATGGGACATTTCTTACCGGTTAGACGTACTAGCCCATGAGAAAGGTCTCGCGCTAAAGTTTCGCGCTTGGCTTGAAATGATGGGCTTAATTTTCCTTTTTCCAATCACCACTCTATTCGACGTTATCTTTCTCGATAACGGTACACTTTACAAGTCCTTTTCGGACCAAGTAGTTTCTTTTGCTCGAACACCGAAGCTGGAACCCTCAAATAAAATGGATCAATACATTGCATACTTGGCAGCCATTCTGTTTGGCGCGATTCATTGCGCTGCATGGGTATTTGCATTCCCCAGTGCGATCGAGCAAACTTTATGGAGAATTTCCTCTATTATTGTCTCCTGTGCTCCAATAATTTTAATCATAGGCATTTGGATTGCTCCCGCAGTTTCTAAAGTCTTCAAATGGCTTGTATTTGACTGGATGATCGATGTTTTCGAATGCATGGTAATGTTCACCGGTATTGTTATCATGCTAGGGTATATCGCTGCTCGCTTCACTCTCGCTGTTTTGTCCGTCTTGACGTTACGAAATCTACCTCCAGAAGCATATCAAACTGTTGACTGGACAGCTTTCGTTCCACATATCTAGAAAGATTTACAGTCGAAGGCCTATTTCTGGATACTTTTCGAATTAGGCTTAACTATTATACCTCTTTTTACATATCCTACTGATTGCTATTTGACGAACCCGATATTCTACCTATTAATTTTTTATATATATCCAGTCTTGGTGCTACTAATACCTAAGCAAACCGTGACATTTGAGCAAACACCGTGTTGTTGCTGACTGCTTTCGAGCTCGCTAGTCGCTCCAGGTCGCGGATAATGGGTAAACTGAAGTTGAATGGAAGGCGTAGCGGGTAACACTCAGACTGGGCTTGAGCGCAAGCGAGAATAAAATGTTCCAGATGGCCTCGAACAATGATCGACCGAGAAATAGAATGCTCTCGGTGCCTCGATTTAGCAAGTATGTTAGCGCAGTCGCCGTTGTTTTTGTCTGTTCACGATAGCAGAGGTCGGAACGGAAGCTAACTGTGAGGGGCGAAATGGATGATAGGTGTTGTAATTTTGGATTTGATAAGGCCTGAAGGACTGTCCACACGATATAGACATTCCAGCTAAGTACCGGGAATAAGACTTAATCAAGAGCTGTTGCGGTGTATAGGTGGGATGATTCTGGACAGGATTCCAATACGTCTTGTTTCAAGTTCCATATCTGTAGTATTCACTTGGCCAGGGGCACAGCTTCGAATCTTGAATTATACATACAATTCATTATAAGCTAACTCATACTACACACAGCAGATGAGCCTTGGCTACTGGATGCGTACAAAGACGGTTGATAAATATCAGCCTCTTGGAAGAGCATAGCAGGGAATCCAACATATTATCATGAATATAGAGAGAATAAAATATGTAGCCTATAAGCAAGGCATAACCCTTCGACGGTATTGTCAGCGGTGAACCGTAATTTAGCTGTTTAAACTAGGCATTCTGGCCCATTGTGCCACTGATAACGGTCATCTACGCAAAGTTCCAAGGCCTAGCTGGGGCTTTTACTTGCCCTTTCTCAGTCGTTGTTCTGCTTAACACCGTCTTGATACGCTGGAGCATTCAACGTACGGCCTACGTCTCCTCTGGACGAAATACGTTACTGGCGACCAGTACCAATACACCCGGAAGGCTGTTTGAAGCGATTCTTCCCATCGCGATTGAGCAAATGTTGTGGAGGCCTGTAATCATCATTACTTGAGTGCCTATGATTATAGAATTGGGGATCTATACTCGTCGAAGAGAAGGCATACGCAATACTCTTCCGCTGACATTATGTAGAAGATACTGACGGTGCTGTCTCCGGTTGTCATTATAAATTTATGCATTAGCTCGACTTGATCTTATCGTTTTGTCGTTTATAACTACACCTGATTATTCAAATTCAGACTGCTCTGCTTCGTATTCCCCTCCTTCGCGTTGCTTTTTGAAACATTCCGATGAACGCCTCCTGAAGAACAAATACCTATATTCTGTCATTCATTTTGAAACGTCATGTAGCTCCAAGGCAAACCTTCACAGATCTTCTTCTTAACCTCCTAAAGTAAGTCACCACTGGATATAAACAGAATCTCAACACGAGATTTGACCCTCGTTCCAACTGTGGAATTGAGTGTCTTCTGCACGACTCAATGTCACGGTTTGCTAGCTAGGACAATTACTGTAATGAACCGCACATTGCTTAACGAACTGGGGGGACCATGACAAAATGACATA
Organism: Collybiopsis luxurians FD-317 M1; assembly: GCA_000827265.1. Lineage (NCBI taxonomy): Eukaryota > Fungi > Basidiomycota > Agaricomycetes > Agaricales > Omphalotaceae > Collybiopsis > Collybiopsis luxurians. The sequence continues at coordinate 92,394 of KN834866.1, forward strand.
AATATGATGAGTCTGTACCGATGAACAACGCACTATAACTATATCTGAACGCGTTCGGAGCACGATTTCTGGTGGGATTCATTTGCTTCTGTTGCCTTTGCTTACAAACTCTCCAATCTAGCATTACAAGCGTCAAAAATGAAGACTTCGAATGCACATGGTGACACGGTGCCATTGTATTGCTTAGAAACACATATTCATTAGATCTATAATATCGGCGATGAACGGTGCCATGGGACCAGCAGCCTCTGTAATGAGACCAGCTCAATGTTCCCAAGCCGCTCGAGATTAAATGTTATGGCTTACTAATACAAAAACTAACCTATAGCCCTATCGGTTGCGCATTGAGGAGAGACTCGAGGGCCGCTCGAAATATAAAGGGAGTACGGTCTGTATCACTCGCACTAGTTCTAATCCCTAATCAAACCGTTGGAGGACCTTCTAATCCATCTTGTCATTATGTCTGAAACAATGAACGCCATCGTTATTCCTTCCTTCGGAGGTCCAGAGGTCCTCTCGTACCAGACGGTCCCAAAACCAATACCCGGATCGGACGAAGTACTCATTCAAGTCCGAGCTTTCGGCGTCAACCACGCCGAGATGCATATGCGTAAAGGCGAATGGGACGAGTGGAACCCTATCAGCGGTCTCGAATGTGTTGGTATCGTAGAAGCCTGCCCATCAGGAGACCTTGCCGTCGGAACAAAAGTGGTTGGCGTTATGGGTGGTATGGGGCGTAGTCGGCCGGGCGGATATGGAGAATTTGTCGCCGTTCCCCTCACCAATGTGCTTCCTGTCGACACACGACTGCCATGGGAAGAGCTTGCGGCGCTGCCGGAGGTGTATAGTACCGCGTGGTCATGTCTATTCACCATATTAGATTTGCGTCGGGGGGAAAAGCTATTGATTCGAGGTGCAACAAGCACGATTGGACAGGCGGCACTGAATCTTGCGGTCGACGCGGGAGCCATTGTCACAGCGACCACGAGGCGAGAAGAGAGATTCGAGTGGATTAAGAAGATGGGAGCTGTTGACGCAGTGCGGGAGCAAGATGGGCTTGACAAGATCTTTGGAACGACGCGCTTTGACAAGATCTTGAACCTGATTGGGAACCGTGTGCTAGTGGAATCCATCGAGTTGACACGGACTGGAGGCCGGATATTGCAGGCGGGCTGGCTAGGAGGTCTAGCACCAGTAAAGGACTTTAATCCCATGGTGGAGATGAAGTCCGGTGTGCACTTTAGCTTGTTCCACAGCAAGGTGCTCGGTTCGGAGGAGTTTCCGCTGTCAGCTATCCCGCTGCAGGAGATTGTCCGGAAGATCGAGGAGGGGAAGTGGGATGCAAAGCCTGCAAAGGTATTTGAATATCGCGACATACACAGTGCACACCGAGCGTTAGATTCGCATGACACTGGAGGTAAAATTGTTGTTAAACACTAGCATGTAGAGTCGAGAGCGAAAATCAGATCCATCTTATTGTACGTTGATACTTTTTTTTACTCGGAAATAGTGTAGTTGTCCGTGCTATACGAGGATATCAAGGCTTCCGCTGGATGCAGATGTGAATCAAACACGAAGCATGAGGGGAGGTTAGCGGGGAGACGCACTTTTATCGAGTTTCTACACCAAAATCGCTCCCAGAAAGAGAAGCTCCAACACTCGAATCGAAGCTATGGGCGGTTCGCCACGCTACAGCCCACGCAAGCTCCCATTCAGCTTGAATACTTTATGCACACGAACGTTGCTTCTTGATTCTTAGCACGTCGTTGAAGCTCCACAAGCGACCAGAAACGGCTCAGAAATTAAGGCGAAAATGGAAAAAATGTTGAAAGTTGTGGGAGGTTCGGCGATCAACTTTCATGCAGATGGCCTTGGACTTGGAGACCACATAGCTCGAGCGTATATCGTATGGGACTTTAGAGGGACATTAAGTTGAGAAGAATGGCCGGATAATGTATTTTTTGCAGTTGGTGGTCGTAAAACAACCGGTAATAAGCGCCCATAGGACATGCGACGAAATTGAGGAGCGCCCAGAGATCGACATTCACGACATGTATTCAGAGTGACTCTCGATTAGAGCACTCAAAATTTTGCAAAACATTTGCTGAGGGCATTTCTGTGCACTACACTCGCGGTCGCTCACTCCACGCATACTCGATTGATGCATTGAGCCAGTACTCAAAAGTTAAGGAAGGCAAGCATCCCGTCCAGTGTGTTTGTTTTATCACGAATAACGAATATATACCGAAAAGAAACCCGTCTTCGGGAAAGCAAAGCTGCTTATGACTATATCAACTCAAGCATCCAGGTTACAAGAATTAAAACATGATACATATCGAGGGTGAGTGGTTGAGGGACGGAAAACGGACTCTTTCCTACCATCTGAGTCTTGCACACTTCCGACGTTGGAGTTTCGATTTTTAATATGGGCAAACATCTCCTTCAGGGAGCGGGGCAGTGTCCCATGAGGAGCCGTCTCATCGAACCACTTACAAGTGCGGCGTTCGTACTGTCAAATTCTGACTCTATGATCAACCTCCTCAACAGTCGGACTAGTCAAACCTCAAGATTTTTTTCCGCAAAATCCGTCGAGTCATCTCTCACTCTCGTAACCAGCAAGGGTCGAATCGTCCATGACAGTTCCATACTTGTCTCTAGAGGGCGATTTCCCGAAATTTGCGCTGCCTCCGATTTGTTCCCTATCCAATGCGTACGTGTCGCATTCGCTTCCCTCAATAGCTTCGATCCTCTCAATATGACGGTAGTGGCGTCCCTTTTGCCAAACGACCGAATCAATTCGTACCTAAGAGTGGCCACTTCGATGAACAGTCCGAACTACCCATTCTGATGATCTCTCATCTCCATTCGCGATTTATTGCGACCTAGTTGACAGCGCGGTACAGTGTTCAATATCTATCCAATCCAACGAATACTGTGAGTCGTTTTACATGAATGTCACACCATAACCATACTAGTTCTCATATATTCCCGTCGTTTTCCGACTTCTTTCTCATCGCGAAGTCCAAGAACCTTCCAATGGCAGATCTCAATATGTCGGCGGTGATTCAACACACTCCGCATGTTGCACGGCGGGAGTAGCTCTGCCATCCTCTACTTTCGACTGAATCGTAGTTAATGTTCCTCATATCTCTGTTTCTACTCTGTCGGGAATAAGGAAGGCGGTTGGTTCAGCTTCAATTTATGTTTGAATGTTATTACCGATTATGAACTACAAGGAGTTCATGCTGGAGTCTCGACCTCCTATACTTCTGAATCGAATACGGTATATCCTGTTCGCCGTGTGTCTGTGCACATTGAAAGGTTGTTAATATGTTTCTCTTGTTCTAGATTTCGTCGGACGGTTGTATCGCACTTATACAAGAAAGCCACTTCTTCGTTGTTCAAGGGTAGACAAGGTTCGTATAGTAAGGTACATCTGGATCAGGGCAGATATCTACTAATTTCGTAGCTGGGGAGACTGAATCGCATTCAATTTTTCAGCCCTCATATCGGGTAAAGACCAAGACCATGACTTTAATTCAATCGTTTCCAAAGACCTGTATGCTTTTGCATGGTCATTTATGAGATTTGTACTGCGCTCTTTTAATGTCAAATTTCGATTACTTATATGGGCTGATACCTCGAGTTATTTTGGAAGCGACAATCTTTCACTTTGTGACAGCTCGTATAATCGTGTGCTTTACTTCAATAGAGACAAAATCTATGGATACGTCAACATAAACTTGGGACCTTATTGATGAACAGAAGACAGAAGTATATTCTTGCTTGACGATTGAGATTCCAGAAGATGTACATACGATGCGTACAACACAGTAAAAGCTTTCAAATGATCTCACGATAATGGCACCAAATTAGATGGATGCTGACACATAAGGCCAGGCCAGAATTTACTCTAAGAGAAGGGACGTGTCAACTAGTAGGACGGGCTTCAAGGTTGATGCTTACGGCGCTAAGGAATCATCTTTTCGCCGCGGGAAGGAGCGTTAGCTTCCGCCCCCTGTTGTAGATTGACAATTCGACTTCATGAACTCTGATAGAAAGGGCACCGTTCAAATGACCTAAAAATAATTTTCTGTTGACTGGTCACATCCTCAAGATCCCACAGAGCGATCCAAGACGTCGCCTTAAAAGGGATATGCAGAGTATTGATTTGCGAAGAATATGCTTCGCCACGCCTCGCATATCTGAGACTCGGACGTCCAAACGGTCAGCTGTATGCTCCGAGTAAACATATCCAGGGAATTATTGAATGTAGTCTTACTTTGTAGCACAGGATAGGATAGAGTACGACCGTCCGCGTATCACCTCAACCGTCCTGAATGTAATTTGTCTTTCCTTTGTAGTTTAGGAAAGGATAAAGTTCGACTCTCCGGTTATTACCCGTTTTGGCCTATACAAAGCTCCACTCGTATCTGTTATTCAGACTACATATGATTTTCAAGGCGAAAGCTATTAAATAAACAAAAATTCAATTCGAATGGTTCCCTCTATACATACATCTGCCGTACGTGTTCTGGAAGCGTGAAGCAGACAACCCAAATATACTTGACCCTTCGGAATGGACTCGCTCCCTACCGCCAGTCCAAACGAGCGGAAATGAAAGATCATAATTTCTTCTACTTCGAGACGTTTCCAAATTCTAGAGATTGGGGTACTTTACTGATTCGAAATTCCATCTCCACAAAGCAGAGTCAGGTATTTGGACACAGGAATTCAGTGTGTAGTACGGTTGGTGTTGATTCGCGAATATATACGTTCTGATTAAGGATGGTCAGCCATCTTTGAGTTTTTGTTCTGTTGGAGCATACGTACCATCTCGGAACTGATTGGGAAACTCGAGTGTTCATCGCGTGGTCGGGATACAAAGCTTTCTCGTTCCAGAATTTTAACATATTCAAAACCGCCTAAAGACTCATCATCGAGTGGAGCGTCCGCATTTTTGTTCAAGTCCGAGCACCAAGGACCCCGAAAAACCTCCCGGTTTTCAGGCTCGTCATTTCCAGCTTTTGCTCCTGGAGATATATACTAGTGGCAACCTGGCTTCTCGGTCCGCGTCTCTCCACGTTTGGTCGTCGGGAAGACCGAAACCGAAGGTCGGAGATCTAGCGGTAACGATCGCAGCGAATCTGAGCCCAAATATCCGAGCAGGTCAACAATGGCTCATGCGAAAGAGTAGGATAAAAAAAAAAGTGTGAATCGAACCGACTCGCGAATGCAGCACCGATGAAACTAAACGAGCCGGGGTCGATTCGTCGATTCATCAGATGAATGCAACATATCCCCAGCAGAGCTCAGTCCACCGGCTCGCGGATTGATTTCGATATTATCGGCGGCCTTGGAAAGAAGATAAAGACTTGTTTTTGGTTCGGAATTTACCCAAACATTCGGCTCATGAGAAAAGCCTCAAGTTGATTCGCATAAACTTCATGCCGTGAACATCTTCCCCATGTCATCTATGAGCTTCGATGAGGTCCGTGCTTAAGCGAGCTTTCGTCTCACCTTGGAGGACGATCAGGGCCAAGAGAATATGGGGAAAGGCGGGGCAATAGCAGGGGTTAACTTTCTTCCTCGTTCCCACTCAATGCCGGCGGAACCTTACTGATTCGGGTAACTGGATTGCTGTACGAAATTGACAAGAAAGCGTTTGGCAAGCTCATGTCTTGAATCGACCAGACTCGTCGATTTGCAAGGAAGAGAGTAGAAAGTAGCTTGTACCATCAAATTTCGCGATTTGAAGAATTCTAGACCCATGATGTAATCAACGTTTGTTCAGGTGTTACGGGGAGGAAGATAAGCTCTCTAGTCCCGTACCTTCCTTTTTTTTTTCCATGTTTCCCGTCACAGCAGACCAAAACCGAAGTACATGGCGCTGACTAGCACCTCGTGTCAGTTATCGACCCATTTGACTACACTTATCTTCAAATTCTAACGCAGACAGAGAAATTAAACTTTCATCTGGCGATAGCGATGTTCCGAGTGCTTTTTTGTCAAAGCAGCGAGAACCGATGTCATCTCAATACCAAGTACTTTAACTGGCCGTACCTGAGTCAGCTTCTTTATTATCTTTCAGCGTCAAATAGACTTTTTTTACTATAGTTAATACCGAGGCGTGAGTGAGCAGTGAACGCCGACTCACCTCCCCCTCGTGGTCGTATAACAAAACTTGCTATAAGCCTCGGGCCCCAATTTAATGACTGAGATTATACCAAATTGGTGCGATGTACAGTGTGTGAGCGTGTGTTCTTTTAGGTGGAAAGAGACAGTAAGCTTTCCTCTCTCTCTCTCTGCCAAGTTCCGAGCCTCTCTTCCTCGTGGTACTATTAATACCTTCAATTTGACGGATTGTGCCCACCCTTTGAGCTCCCAGAGTCCCCTCTCCGACCCGATCCGAGGCAGTTCAACGGAGTCTTAAACTTTCCTAAAAGTTAGGAAGTTCGAAGGAAGTTTGTCTGTGCCTTCCTACATTCTATCTGTATTCACACTCACGGGCGTCCAAAAAATACTACTCGACTACCTCCTTATGACAGTGACAGTTCCTAACCAAATGAGCGTTGATCAGCTGTGTTAGAGCGTTGAAGGGAGTTGCCAATCCTGGAACAAAGAGACTAAAAAAAAAGGCTCGCCTGTAAAATGTTGTAACTCCGCGATAATGATATGAACCGTGAGGATAAAAAACACAAAGAAACATACATACATTCGACATTCATATTGCAGACTTGGTTCGCAAAGGTCCGGCCGTTAAAGTGATTTCTCGTCCTCAAATGCTCGGTCTGATTCGATTCATAATCGGATTACGAGTCGGATGCGCTGCACAGAACCCGAGACGAATGATGGGTGATTATCAGGAGACGTCAGTATTGTATATTGTAACTGAAATGAAAAACGTGTGGTAGTTCGAGGAAATGGACATCACAAATGTTCCACTCACTCTCGGAAGATTTACTTGACTGGAGCCTATCACTGCGAGGGTACGGCTTGTGGATTTGGGCTGGTTTTTCATGATGATTAGTAGAGATAAAATACGTCTTACATAAGAGAACGTACCAGCAAGCGAGTCCTATGTATAGACAAAGAATTAGTCTTCCGGTGAAAGAGGGATAAAGTTGGCTATTACCGGAATAAAGGAATACTTTAGCGTGATGCAAATCAATGAGACCAGTCCGAAAAAGTTGTCACAGGAAATGTTTATCACCATGCACTTGTTGGAAAGGCGATTCGCTCGCGGAAAGCTTGAGCTTAACTAGTTGGAGCCAGTATGACTGTGTACTCAGCAACAGATCAGGCGAGAGTGTCTTGAAGATACGAGATTGCCTCGGGCTCGATGCGACTTAAGATAGGTTGAGAAACGCCTGGATTTCAACGCCCAGTGGTCAAGGTTGAGAGAAACACGCCTTAGGCTGAGTATCATTGGCAAGGGGAAACTAATAGCTGCCTCCATCCCTATTTGAATTTGAACGCTAATCACTTCTCCAGGCCCATTTGTTTGCCGATTCTCTGTTGTAAAACCGAGGAGATCAAGCATAAGTGTGACGCGAGGAAATGCTCACAATTTGAAAGCTGTGCCGGACAGGCCGTTTACTGCTTGTAAGCTTGAGGTTATTCGCTGTGATCATAAATAAAGATGATGTAGTGCAAAGCCAAGGGTACGGGTTAGCACTGGCACGACACGAGCAAGAGTCGTGAAAGATCTCGAAATTTTCCATAGTAGGGTAGGAAAAGAACAGAATTCGCATCCGGGTAAGTCTCCGTATGGAGAAAATTTCAATATTTGGAAGAGGAACTAGCGTGTTTATCACCGGATACAGTTACATCTGCAAAGAGCACCCTAACGTCGCGCAAACTAACGAGAGCAATCACGAAGGTGATCCGAGGAATGCGTTTATCATAGAATTTCTATCGAAAAGCTTGACCTTGTTCGATGGAGTCGGGAGAAAAGGTCAGGCGTACCCTAAGGTACGGCACAACTAGGACTTGTCACAGGAACGGCTGGATTCAATGGCCAGTAGTTATTTGCCGTAGTAGGAACAAAGACGCCTTATAGCTAAGGCACAACTAAGTATAGAGAAAGTATTAGTATTGGCGTTCAGTAACGAAAGAGCGACAAGGGTAGCTATACTTACCATAAGACAGTTTTTGCTGCACGAATATCTGATGGTTCAATTATCAAGCAGTCAAAGAGAACAACTAATCATGTTAACATTGACGGATGCGAGTATATAAAGTGTCATGCAGGTAACTTTTTAAAAAAAAGTCGTACGACCCAAGGTCAACAAAGTTCGGAGTCGAGGAGATGCGAGTAGAAAAATGTCTGAGAGTCTGAGACTGTCTGAATGAAAAACCGGAAGCTAGAGTATGGTATGAAGATAGTCCATCGAGTCATAAAAAGAAAATCCAGTCCCAGCGTTTATAACGCCTTTTAAAGGAATAAGGTAGCTCCAGCAACAGCAGCGAGTACAGCGGCGATAACAGCAGTGTTGCCAGTCTGGAAGGAAGCGGCTCCATTACCGTTGAAGCTTCCGGTGGAACCAGTGCTAGAGGCAGCAGAGGAGGTCGAAGAGGCACCTGATGTGCCGCCAGTTGCGGAGCCAGCGCTACTTCCGGTGGAAGATGAACCTGGAGCAGTACTAGGCAAAGATAACGAGAACGGGAATTTAGCCATTATTAGAAAGTACATAGCAAATTGTACTCACGAGCTCGCAGAAGATCCGGAGGCAGAGACACCGGGCGTGAAGGTGGTACTAAAGGTCGCAGATGCACTGGTAGGAGCTTGAGCAATAGCGAATTGACCAGAGGAGGCGAAAACCTGGTTGATATTGGAAACATTGACAGCGCTCAAAGTGTACTGCGAACTGTGAGAAGTCAAAATGACTAAATTCAAATAATGAGCTTTTGGCATGCGTACTCGGCTGGAACGATGGGCCACTCGATGCTGAGAGGGCTCCCGGATTGAGCGTTTACGTTGTTGGCGAGAGCGAATGAATTTCGGAAGGAAGGGTGATTCAATTCGAGGGAGAAGGTGCTAAATATTGAACAATAAGCCTTCCAATAATACTGATTCAAAGCCAAACAACATACGGGTCATCGTCGGTCGCAGTCCAGGTAACGTCTGATCTCAAGCCAGAGGTGACATTGGTGGGTGTGTCGAGGGAAAGACCCAGAACGAAAGGGATGACAGCAGCGAGGACGCTATACGAGGATATTATTTAGTTAATGAAAATAAAAGAAACGGCAAATACTGACGAAAGTTTGGCGAACATCTTCAGAGTCGTTGGTAAGGAAATTGAAGGGGGTAAAGTAGGATGGAAGGAAGTAGGTGTGAGAGGATGAACGGAAACTGTTCGAAACCTGAGCAGACGCTCAGGAAATATTTATAGGCCAAACAGAGACAAACACTAACCCTCGTGATTTTCGAATGATGAAACGTGAGAAGGCCGATTGTATGTCAAAATTCGACAGGAAGTATTCTCGTTGCAACTCGTATCCAACTTTCTCCGGTTTTCCCTCGACAGATTTTGAGGGGACAATCGCTTAGTACGTCCACTAGAATTTCGGACTCGTATTCGTCCAAGATCAAGCCCAAAAGCTGGTATTAAAGAATCGCATCTGACGGCTTTCAAAGACCGCGAGGCGCAGCGGAGCCCCACACGCCTAAACCTCATGGGTTAAGAGGTAAATGTAAATGTACGTCTATGCCCTTGTTGACCGAGGTAGAGTATCAAAAAAAAGGTTGTGTCAGTCAGAAATGAGTTGAGAAGCCTGTAATCTTACCCAATGTATTTGATAGATACAGAGATAGAACTGGTGTCCGAAAATAAATTCAATTGATTTCGACACCACCTGAGAGTTCATTGGCTACGTCGTCTGTCTATGTGATCCCAGAGTCTGAAAGGCTTCTGACTTCGCGAATTGTAGACTGCATTGCAGTCACGTACTGTGGGCCCTTTCCTTTGGGCTTCCGGGCGCTGTCAACCCATGTGGACATGGAAGGTATTCTTGGAATTCTTGTTCTCGAGCTTGATGACTGATCAGATGAATGCGAAAAACTCGGTCTCGGAACAGCCAGGGCGGGAAAGCAGTCGAGGGAAGGGTCAAAGAAGCAAGAGCTGGGGGCTGACGTGGCCCAGTATCTGCAAATTGGTTATGGATACGTCCCAGCGAAACGGAATTCATACATTCAACCGGGGCAGATCACCTGTACTTCACTTCCACTCCCTCTCCCCATTGTGCGGGGTATAATGAATAAATTCAACAAGTACACACAACAGCCCAGCCCCCCACCTTCCCATCTATCACTCATTGGTTTGCTTGCGATCGGCGGCTTGCAGTGCATGTTCGATGCCGTTTTGGGGGAAGTTAACGGAAGAACTAAGAATGGATAGGAAAAATCCTGCAGATCAATATTAACCTGTCCAAGCTATTATACAAAAAATGAACCCTCAGGAACGTTACAGCCAGTTTCAATTCAAAAGGAAAAAGGAGCAAGCCTCACACCCATGACCTATCTCGTTCGGACATTGCCCGTAAGTATGTATCATTGCCGAATCTCAATAATTAGCGGTCGTCTCTTGGTATCTGATGATCCAGAGTATGCAGCAATCAGAGCGCCCGGAAGCAAGCGAAGCAAGGTATACCCATCGGTTTGCTTGATTTTCGCTGAGTTCAAACTCCATCTTCGGAGAGACAAGGCCGAAACAGATCTGAAAAGCCCGACGCCAGAAGCACTTCTGCCGGTCGAAAAAACCCACCGCTTGCCTCGATGTAGATCCCTATAGGTCAACAAACAAGGCATGAAAAGAAAGGAAAGGTCAAGTGTCCAAAGAACTGGCAGTGAGGTAAAGAATGGACTTTCCCAGACAATTGGCTTCGCTCGATATTTACAAACCTTTCGCATCCGAACTAGGCGCAAGCCACGAGCAAGACGAGCCAGTCAACCTGCCTGGGAATGTTCAAGTGCCATCGCTCAGGGTGATTTTCGCCCGGTTGAGATATCTCCTGAGGAGAAGCGTTGTCAATAAGCTTGCTGTAATACGGCAGGGATCAGATAAAGCCTGCCTGCCTATGAAGTTGCAACGAAACGAACGGAACTGTGAAAGCGAAGTTCTTGCAACTGATTGATTGTCGCTCCTCTCCCCACCGCACGCAACACGTATACATATACCTAGCTCAACCCCATACAGCACTTCCCCCATTGGGGTGTGTGTCCCCAGTCGACTTGAAAGTGATGACTAGCCCAAGGAGATCTTAGGCACATTTTGAAGAATTTTAAGCCGCCGATGTAATTATCTAGGCAGCAACGACTTACTCATCCTTTTACTTGACTCCGATTCGGCCTCGTACCGACATTTTAGGTCAGACGAAGGGCTGTGGTAGGTCGTTTGAGCATACCGCCGGGATATTCTCGGGGAAGAAAAAGTTGATGAGATGCGTTTGATCTCGGGGGACTTTTAGCGAGTCTATTTAAGACCTTTTGGTTCGGACTGACCAGTGACACATATGTTGTGGCTGACTGTCATCTCGTAGTATCGAGTCAAGAGGGCTGTCTAGGACTGCTTGAGCATTCGGGCTAGAAATTAACATACGAGATACTTGCCTGACAAGGCGATTAGACCGCTCATCCCGGGTGCTTTGGGGGTCATTATGTCTGGTTCATGCGTTTTACGTTCAATGATAGGGGGCTTCATCTCGTTAGCGACTAACAGACCTGATTTCGAGCGCGAACAGAATCCGTCAGTCCAGATGCGGATTGGGCGTTCTATCTATGGCTATCCCGGTATCAAACCGTTTGTACAACTTCAGATAATCATGTAGGAACTCGGGGCTGGACTATTTGGCTATCTGCAGGCATCCGGCAATGATTGTAGAGGTATTCGACGAGGGGAGAGCGGACTTGCTTGACTTGGTTAAACCGGGGAGCATCTTTCCTTTTGACGAGGAAAGACTTTATCAAATCAATTGATTTTAGCTATATTGATGTTATGTGATACTAGCCCCCTTTAGATGCTGAGCGTAGCTCGGTATTAACAGCTTTACATACCCTACGAGCATCAGCATCAGCATCTTAGAAAACAAATACACCCACTGATCCAACAGGCCGTGAAAACATGCGTCTTCCCGCCCAGAAGAAAGTAAAAAAGGATCCATAATCACTTGATATACGTTGACGGCTGGGTAGACTAGAAGAAAAATTGATGGTGACTCGACGAAGCAAGATTTGTTCTGTGTGCGCAGCCGATTTTACTCTCATTTATTCACACGACAGAATGTGGCGCACTCCCGACGACCCATGTTTTTCCTTTCTTAGTCAATCCGTCGTTACGATAGCTGATTGTTCACGCGCACAAAAAGGGATAAGTGGTCGGATGCGCCTGGAATCTAATACCAAGGAGATATCCGAGTCAAAATATTAAGAAAAAAAATCCACCAGCGACGCTCCAACGAGGCTTACTGTCTTTGGCTGAAGTTCGTGAAGGGTTCATCATGAAATATAGATCCAATATTGATTTGGCGTTTGCTTCTTTGTATTCGGTTCTCCCCCATACCCGCGTCCGTATGCTGTATATGCCTTAGTCTGCTTAAACTTTATTCACACGAGTTGCAAGCTTACTGGCTACAGCTGACATCGATTTATTGGAATCATCACTACAGAGAGACATAAAATAGTTGCTACCCAGAACTGTGGACAGAATTGAATGTAGAAGATAGAAGGCAGTGGACGCTTTTTCAGCTTCACGGGTATCCGGAAGCGTTAGTTCGACCTGCCCTTCGTGTCCTTTGCTTCGAAAGTAGCAATAGATATCCACGACTGTGAATGAAACAAAAGAAAACTTCCGTTGCTTCTGAGTGCTATTGGCTTTCTATTAGGGTGTTATTTACGGGTAAATAAGGAAGGAATAAGGGGCACCGATTATATGCGTGCTCCTTACATCTGTCAGGTTTGTTTCTATCGTCGGAACAACTCTAGGATAGAACTGGAATGCAGAGCCCATTATTTCTTAGAAGCGTACTACAGGTACACGGATACGAGTTTTCTTTGCTCTAGAAAAGGAAAGTAGGTACCGAAAAATATTCGTGTTCCTTATCATCTGCATTGCGACAATAGTTAGGCAAAATCATCACACTGGGCCTCGAATCATTTAGACGCTCGACAATCCAAGTCAGTTCTTGAGCTAAGTTACCATCGCTCTAACAAAAAATGACGACCTGATTTAACTGAGGTAATTGAGTGGCTCGCAATCGTATACTCGATTGCCTGCTGAATCAAACTCAGACTGAGCCTACGCACTTACTTACGATTTCGGGCTTAAACGCCCTCCTATCATTGTACGTGGAGCATCATACTAATGATATCTGAATTCTAGAAGTCGCAGGCGAAAAGTTCATCCCTTCTCATATGTATCTAGTACACGGTAGGACTTCTCATGCCCTCAGCGATCGCGGAGATATCTCATTTAGTTATATTCGCTCAAATTCGTACATTGGCCATTGTACTTTTAGATTCCGAATGTTGGAAAGCCGACTGCTCTTCCCGAACATATTTCTCCGTATGGTCTAAACCCAGGCCCTGCCTGTCGAAGTTATTGAAAGCTGCGCGTCGCTCATCAATAGTGATAGCGTCTGTGCGCTGCCCACCTACGTTCCGTACACACTCACCTCCCTGACGTTTTCTATCAGGGTTTCCGTCGTTATCGCTCGCTATCAAATTTGCGCAGAATGTCTAGAATGTCTTTGTAGGTCCCGCATTGCAGTACGTACCGTGTGAAGGGACCTTTGTCTTTGTTAGATTCGAGTTAGCCTAGTGTCAGGTTTGTGTATACCATGGTAGGCAATCAAGGAACCTGGTACATTCCTCCCATAATGCAATGCGTATAAGCCTTTTGCCCCCATCCTTCAACACAAATGTTCGGTCGAGTTGAGTCCTTCATCTAAAATCACTACGTAATATCTAGCACAGGAAGAGGTCTAATTCTATAACTCTATCCGCCTTTAGCTTAATTCTGACTGAGTATGCGCTTCTGTACATAAGAAATTTGAACCCACGTCGGGAGTCGAATAACTGGTATTAGTACTCGAGTAAAAAGACACATTTCATCGACCCTGAACTTGTACGCTTACAGTAGACAAGGCTTATGAACCCGTACCCGCAGGCCTAAAGGCACGCTCCACTTTGGACACTTATGTTATAACAAACTTTCTTTTCTTCTGGAGTAAGATCGAGAAAAATTTTTTTTTTCAGTGTCAGCCTAGTTCAAAGAGACTAAAGTGAATACATTGCGTTGGAAATGGTCAACTCGCTCCAGTCATACAACTCAATTCAAATATATAAATTGTAATATAGGAACGATGACAGTGGCAGCCTGTCTGCCAAAGCCAGAATAGAGTAGTCTAGACGCTCATCACAATCTGGAGGGCAGGAGTATGTAGCTCTGCACTTTCGCGAGCTAAGACTAAAAAATGTATGGGGAAGGGAAAGAGCCGTCGCGCTGGCTAGTGCCTATACACAACTGTCAGCTTGACGTCTGTAAAGACCTTGAAACCCTTGATAGACTGAACCTTCTGAACCTTCGGCTGGAGGGTCATTAACGGTGGCCATACACTCCAGAGAAATATATTCACAGGTCAGAATTTAGGTGATAGATCGTTACTTTGGTAGAATCGATATGCCAGCACAGGGCCAGGTTTGGTTGGACGTGTTAACTTGATGAGCTGTACGATCTCCCGAACAACTTCTGCTTTGTGTTCAGGACGTCGCACTCGAGTCTACAGCCAGAACCCAAATCCTGAGCAAGTTTGGTCGTGTTACCTACGTACCTCGTCCTGCTCACGATGACAGCTTTTCCACCGAGAACTGTCTTGACAGCAAGCCTGCGCTGAAAGGGCATTCCGACAAGCGGATATTCAGATTCAGGATCGGATAAATAGACAGTAATAAAACCATACCTGGTGAGAGGTCCAAATGCGATTTCAGTAAGCAACAGGAGCATTACTCGCCGGTGCAAATGTCAGCAACTTCTTGAAGCTTCTGTCCTACCGGTCCCCCCAGCGACGACGCTGGCTTCGAGAAATTTAATTCTATGCCACTAAATATGACATGGACAGTTGGCGTCGAAGAATAGAATTATATGGAAAAAAATTTTCATGGGGATCTGCGGTGGCGACTGGCGAGCCGCCAGTATTTGATCTTGGCACGGTCGTACGAGTCCAGCTAATAGGCCAAGGATTTGTGATTGCTCCAGCACTTCTGCAGTAATCGCTATGACAACCTTGCAAATATCCGGAGAAGTTGATTCTGGGTTTTGGGCGGAACCTAGGAGCCACCTCTGAGGTCGGTCTGTTTGTGCTATTTTGAAACAGGTAGCCAAAGTTGAGAATGTACACTTCGCGGAAGCGAAATCGGAATGAAAGTCAAGAGTAAGGTGATATCGGCGACCGTGTTCGTTAGTGTGAACTTTTTACCCCATAAGACAGTATGGGGAAATTTATTTACACGTGCACTCTAACGAGTCTCTTGCTGATACTCTTGCGTGTCTGGTTATCGATGCCACAGACGTCAGGATCGACAACGGCCTACACGATTAATGAACCTTCAAGACGATAACCCAGTTAAGTACGTACTTACCATCGTTTTGTCTCCGCACGCTTCCGCCCCAGGCTGCCGGAGCTTTTTTGTTCCCTCCATGTCAAAACGCAGCGGAACATCGGAGCCAAATATCAGTCGGAGCCCGACCCACGCCTGATTGTGTTGTGTGTTACCATGGTAAAGATTATCCACGATGATCATCGATTCCGTGTAAAGTTGAGAATAAACAAGGTTGAATTACGGTGGTGGTACAAACAGGAAAATAATGGACTAGGTGCGATATGGTAAAGGACAAGTAAGATATTCTTCCTTCCTTCTTCCCGTTCTTCTTCTCAACCTCCATCCCCTCTCCTTTAGCGGTGATACAAGTACAATATCCTTCAAGGAATCAAAACTAGGCCGGGAGGCGTATATGGTACATGTAAACGGCAAAGCGAAGCAGTTTGACATAGATATAATGGAAAGCCGGATCGAGGTAGCGACAAGATGAGCGAGAGGAGACTGTATAAGACGCGTGAATTCATGTACGCGTTCAACGTTATGCCTTTCGCGACGTACCTGATGTGTTCTCCACTTAGGACTTGAAAGGGCAGTTAGGAGCGTGGGCGTTGGTCCAACCACAAGAACCGCAAGTGGCACCACTACCCCCGTAGCATTTTATGGGGGACTCGGTCTCCTTTGAGTGTGAAGACGTGGTCGAAGACGCGACGGAGTGCGAGGAAGACGTGCACATGGTGAATGGAGAAGTGGGATATGTGAGTTGTAGGGGGGTGCGGTTGGAAGGGATGTAAGGCAGGTGCGTTTAGCAGACGACTATGGAATTTGCTGGGGGGAATAGATGCGACGATTGCCCTTTTATCCTGCAGTTTTGGGCGGCATCAAACTCGGCCCTAAAACTATTGTGGCTGCGTAAGGAAAAAAACGAACTGGTTTATCTGACGTTTGACCCAAATCTGCGTCATTCGCTATTACGGCCAAAAAAGCGATCTAGGCCCAAAAAAGGTAGGCAGTCTACTGAATTGAATTTTTTTAACACCTCCCGTTCGCGACGATGGTTTCCTTTGCTTCTGAGAATGGACCTGATGTGCATTGACTTACCGTTCATTGCCGGAGAACCTCGGTCATAGGAACAACACGCTGTAGACACGATTCTTTGAGCTGTGAAACCGAACCAAACCAGTGCATGATAAGATAACAAGCCAATGAGGTACGGTCGACCAGAACGGGAATTCTTCCACATATTCATAAGTTCAGTATGCATTTACTCTATGTACCAGCAGTGATTTAATTGATCTGGATCTCCGTATGCCATAACTCCACTTATACAAAACTCACCTATTCCCGAAAAGGAAAGTGAAAACATCCTCCCGAGATACTGTATATTCGTGGATTGGCATGATGTGATTCTTGACATGCCTCTCATCAAACCAATAGAGAGGGGAGGGCTTAAGATCATCACAAATCCGAGTTTCTTCTAGTGCGCGTCTATACATGTCACGTATGTAATTCGCAACAGCCCTATGACAGCTAAGTTAGGTACAAAACAACGACGTGAATGGGCAATCTGGTCTGGAAGATTGGAAGAAGGTAAAGCGCTCGAGGTTCTTCGTACATTAACCTAGAGGTGAATACAAAAGACCTTTAGAATTGATCTAGAACGAGGTCGGAAAGTCGTATACCGGTATAGACGGAATCCTCACTTTCCGAGTTTCTATTCGTACTGCAGTTCTCATTATTGTAAGATTAATACACCGTTCAGTGAAACGAAAGTCACTTACGAAAGTAGTACAGATGTTCTCCAACGCTTAGGGAAGTACGACAGGGCTATGAATGGAAATGATATACAATACCAATACTGTACAAAACTCCAAGTAAACTACGGCCTAGTCAACAAGTATCTTCATTTCGCAACAGACGTCGTGACGCTTTTCGTTTGGGAGCATCCTTGTACCACTCCGGTACCGGATGAGCCTTAGGAATAGCCTTTTTCCGCAGTTCTTTCATTTCCTTCTCCTCCTCCTCTGCCCGTTGACGTTTCCTTTCCTCGAGGGCACGCTCTGCTTCCAGCTCCTTCTCTCGGATACGGTCATTGAATCTACTTCTCTCTCGCGCTCTTGCGTCGGTATGTAGTTCCACTGGTAATGGCACGACAGGCGTAATTTGATCCTTGATACTCGTCAAAAGCGCATCTTGGGCAGCATGAGAGGCCCCGAAGTTGGGTAGAGAATACGGCGTATGCAGTTTCTGCTTTCGCTTCGTCTGCTCCTCGCCTTCTCGCGCGCTAGAAGTCAACTTGCGTGCCTCGATTCGTTTATCAGACCGGAAGTTAAATTCAGTTGCTCGAGTGAGATAAGTGCTGGATGCCTAGAGCAGCAGTCGAGACGATCAGTGTTCACCTAAGGCCTGAGAATTGAGTAATACTCACCTTCGAAGAGCCTCCCGACCGCTCCATGGCGAGTTTAGAGCTTTGACCTGAATTTGCCAAGCTTCCTGTCGATAATTCGGGACTGTGCACTTGGTCCGAGCAGCTGGAAGTGCCCAAATCTCCAGGAGAACGTTTCAAAGTCCTAGTCGCCCCTCGTGTTGGCCTCGCATGACGCACAACCTTAGTTTTGACCTGAGTAGAAGCAGAGCTTGAGTTTGCTGGGGAAAGACGCCGTTTCTTGATAACATTACGAGTCCCTGGTAAGATCGGTCCAGCAGAGGATCCGGCAACCGTAAGCTTTCCCTTTTTTCTGGGCTGAGTATTGGAAGCCGGCGAGCCAACCCTTTTCATCGCCCCTCGTACGGGAGAAGCTGGTTTATGAGAGGGAGCAGACCTTTTGGAATTGAAAGTGGGCGAGACATGGTCTTCTTTCGAAGGAGAGAGCTGGGAAAGTGTCAGCGGCAAGTCATTGGCCGAAATCGAGGCGTTCGGATGATCGTCATATAGTGCCTGGGTAGCCATGGAATCCGTCAAAGCCGAAGAAATTGGATTCCCGGGTATATTAGGAAGCCTAATAGAAAGAGAGCCATATCAGTTCAGTTAAACAAGTCAAAAAAAAAAGAGAAGGATCTTACGCGTGCGAGCTAGATAGATTTTCGCTGTACATCACCAATCGACTAGCCAATCCGCTCCCTGCTGTCAAAAAGACGCCAATGTCAATGTCCCCCTTCTCGGCAGCAACCCCACTAGAGTTGGGACTCAGCATGTGAATACCCAGCGTAGGATCAGAGTCGGACGAATGAAGTGGCCGAGGCGCTGATGGAGGAATGCCTATAGTGGGTTTAGGAATACTGCCGCTCGAAGCCTGACATGGAAAATGGTGAGTCGCAGAGATTGAGCGGAAACGTGTAGTACAGGCTCACCGTGAATTCCGATTTCAGGGTATTCCGTTCCACGACATCGGATGTGATGGACGGTCCCGCTGCTATCGTCGCATCTGTTGGTTCGGCTAAACTTTCGATCTCGTCTCTCAATCTCTGCAATCTTCGAGGCGTGGACATGATTTCATCTCGTGTAAGTACACCGCCAATACCATTGATTGTCTTCGGGTTGTACGATGCCTTTTCCAGTTCCGTGATGCGACCAGAATTCGCCTGCGAAGAGTTGGCCAAAACGGAGAGCGATTTTTTCGCTGGCAAGCCAGAATGCAAGTTCGATGGGTTTATCCGCTGGTTTTGAACGGCACTCTTGTGCGTAGGTGGTTGAATGGTGAGAGGCCCGTGGATAGTCCGACTGGGGGCAGGTGTCGCAAAACTATCGTCGGCTGCGCCAAAAAAATCATCATCATCATTCAGTAAAAGGTCCTGATTGGATCCTGATGGGATTTCGAAAGAGAAAGAGGCATTTGAGGTGTCTGGAAGATGCCTGAGGCTGAGCTCATTGCTCGATGAATTTTGCATTTAGGAACCTAAGTGATACGATAATGCAGCTATGGTCAAACCGAGAAGGAAATTTTGGAAAAGGATTTCAGCTACGAGGTATATTCCAGCGATTTCACCGGAATTGAAGGAAGGGAGCAGCGTGCAAGATGGCGGTAATCGTCAGAAATGGTGGACGAGCATTTTCGCACGACGCGGTTCGTGTATACCACGTGATCGAAAGGTTTTTTGTCACATCGTGACAACCAATTCGCGATACTATTTGACGTATTCAGCCTCACTATGCCACTCATTGGAGTCGTCAAACCTTGTTTTCAATGGTAGATTCAAATCGCCTCAATGCAGCAAGAAGCAATTAGTACGTACCTTATCATTTGATCCATTCCTTTCGATATTTCCGTATTAAGCCGCCGCAATTTTTTCACCCCATTGCTCTTGAATTCAAGCCTCGTTTCCAGAGCTCCATCTTCTCAAGCACGAGTAGACTTGTACCCCGTCTTTTCGAGCCCCACAGATGGTTCAACAGCTCTGACCCGGCTTGAACGGTTTACTTATTTCTTTTATGGTTGCGCCTTATCGCTTGACGCTGCGCATAAAGTTGCTGTTTATATGGATCGATTGACTGGACTGAAAAGATACCGTTCCACTTAGGACGAACTAAGAAAACTCCAAACCTTCCAATTTAAGCGACTTAACTCCCTCGAATTCTGTTTTGACGTGGGTCATCTAGCGCGCATGAGATGCGGCCCCTGCCGTTGGCGCTGCTCTCTGGAAACTCGATGGTTTCTTTGCGGGTATTCAGCTCAAAGCTCACGTGCTGTGGCAAGTATGCGTGTTGTGCCACAGCATACAATCGCAACGAGCTCAGTCGAACATGCGACACTCGCCGCAATAAAGCTCCTTTCGTCATTCCCGCGTATGTGTGTTGAAAGTCTGCCAAAAGATATCTGCTACTTAACAGCACAGGCTGATCATCATGTCGCAAATCGTTCCTCGAATCTCATGTAATCGAGCTGTGTTCAGGGAAGAAAGCGGTCTAATTGTAACGAGGACGGGTAAAGTTCTAATCCAAGTGTCCAGTCACCGGACTGAAAGCTCACCGCGTACCTTTATATCTGCGCCAATATGTCGACATTTGAGCTCTCGTCTCAGCGTCCATAGAGAGGGCATTTCTATTCATTGTTCACGAGATGGGTTTTGCTAAGTATAAACTTTGAATAGATATTTACCAATCCCGCGGCCCTCCAAGCTATATTTTTACAAGTATAGAAAAGTTCGCATTGCGTTCTTCACCTATCATTCAACGCAAGGCCGTGATCGGCTGGAGCTTTTTCGATTGCTTCCCTGGGAGAGCAGCATACCGTATGTGTAAAATGGAGCAGGGAGTGTGATCTATTTAGAAACATTTACAGCTCTTCCCGAAAGGCATTAGCGTCTTCAATCATGCGAAATAACTTCGAAGAAGAGTAAGAACGCCAAGAGGCTGACAGAAGCCTTACAAATGGCCAATTTCGATTCACAGATCACTCATCTCGACGTTACCATGACAAGACTATGAGCAAGGACAAGGGGCTACCACAGATCTTGTGCCAAATGCTAATATTCGAAGTAAAACTTTTGATCTGTGAACCAGAACGCAGAGTGAACATGTGGGATTGGTATTCCATTTCGACAGGTATATAAAAGGCTGAAGCTTGCTCTCGATTGAGAGCTCACAACTCAAGGCCAGATACTAGGTGCAAGTATAACATATCAGGTTAGCCATTGACGTGTGTGTTGCCCATCATACGATAATGTTGATACCCGCAGTGGACATGACCAATAATTGCCCCCCGTGCTGAAAAAGCTTATATCAACACTAGTACGTCGGACAAAGATGCATATGAGGTATGTAATTCCCCTGAAGTATATATCTAGTGCTAAATTTGCTTCCAATCACCAAGGACACCTGTTTGTTTCTCACTTTAATTACAAGTCTATAGGCTCTGATGTTCACAGCCCGCATTATACCCGGGTTGCATAAGTATTTGACTCGAGCGCCATGTGCGTGTGCAAAGGAGGTAAGTCCTTGAAGAGGGATGCATGACAGGCTGGCGTTTTTATCTATCCTCTTCTTGGTAACTCCATGGAAATCGGAAGACTAGGCGATTTCTACAAGTGCTCTCCGACAGTGTATCGTTACTGGAAAACTCTTCCCGGTGCTACTAGTCTGCTGTAGTCATACGTCTGCCATTGAAACTGGGATGTGCCTAATATGATTCTTGAATGGAATCATGATTCAGTTCGCACTTGGTAAGTACTGATAGCTGAATGGAGAATTATTGTCAACCCGTTAGGTCAAACCAGTTGTCACAGGTCGGCTCTCTTCAAGAGCTTTCTAACTTGATATAAATGCAATGCCGGACTATGTTTGTATGCAGACAAAGTCACAGCTACCTTAGATGTAGTGAGTGGAGAAGCAAAATCTTCAAGTCCTCCCAAATCCGGAGTATAAATATATAATATTTGGTCAAAACGGAAGGCCCGGGTTAGGGAGCCAAAATAAGACCTATAAAGAGTAGAAGCTGAATTTGTAAATTAATGTATTCCCTAAACTCGATATTACGTATATTACTTATTTTAGTTTGCAAAAGGCAGCTTTGACTTCGGGTTCCTCGATCACTGCCATCAAGAATCGCCAAATAAAAGGTGAGAAGACTCTCTCCAGGTTGGTGTGGTGAAGCTAGTGCCCAAAGGCCGATGTTCGGACAGCCATTATGAAGCTCAGGAACAGCTTTCGTTATATCCTGGTCCTACACCTTTTTTTTAAAACCGAATTGTTTATGTAGCATATGTTCGCCTCGGATTCTGAAGCATTAACAATCGTCCTCGGGCCAATAAAACAGTGAATATAAGTGCACTTAGTGTTGAAGCTATCAGTGTCCGAAACATATACACCTAGCCCAGCACAAATGAATGCACGGATCATAGTGATCCTCGGAACAAACCATTCGCAAAGAGGAGTGTTTCCGAGGTGCTGGCGGTGTGAGTGACTGCCCGCTAAAGTAATACAAACAACTCCACGGAGTCAGCGATTTCTCAGCTCGTTCCGCTTCATTGCCGCACAGCTACGGTGCTTGTAACCGAGTGGAGCTTGATTCAGGGAGTTTAATCGTACCGCGAAATCTATATGCATACGGTATGATATCCTGCCTTATTGTACCCCTTCGCATCTTTTCCTCCTCTTCTGGTAGCAATGTATTGGAGTCGAGAATAGCGTATTTCATTTTCAAAAACATCTCCTACCGCCATTAAAGGCCCATGTTCAGATAATGGCCCTCTGTTGATGTCGTACAACTGAATGAATGAGCATTGGCTTTGAAATCATTTTTGTGATACCTTCGCGTTTTTCCTAAGTGCGAGTGATTGACGCCTTGTCCCACGAGTAAATTAGCGCATGATCAACCAGTTCTCGAGGTTATTTCTGTCATGCCGTTTCAACTCTTCATTTCGTCGGACTGGTGATCCAGGACGGATACACGTACTACAGATGCCTTAGCAGTCTCGGCAGTGGGTCCGGGAATCACAGCATCCATGATATGAACTTCTGCCAAGTTACAGCATATTTTGGGCTTTTAGGGTGATCATCGATCGCCATCGTATATCCCATACGAATATCCAGCCTGTTCTGTCCTAACTTTGAGTCTATGGATATATGACACCCAGAAGAAGTTTCTTGGCTGTCCCAAGCCAGAAAATTAAGCCCATACATCCGCGCCTCGTTGCTGAATGACAGTACCACTTTTGAAAAGATCGTTGCTTTCATTTCCGTCACTGGCGGGAAGAAAACTGCTGTATAGCAGAAACAACTTTCGTGCAATAAGAATCTGTAGGTAAACGCATACACATCCCTCACTGTTTATATACAAGTTTATGAGTGGGATTGATAACTAAGACCCAGATAGCCCTCCATAGTAGACGATAGGTCGAATGCATTAACATTACAGATGCTGGCAAAAATAATCTTAAATGTAACTAACACACTGGTGGTGAGATCTCATGACCGTCAATGAAACGGCTAGATCTCGATATGGGCGCCGGTTTCTTTCTGCACTGAATTTCAAGTTGAACCAGCTTGGAGCAATTATGTTCCGTGGCATCCGGAGAGCTCAATTTGAGTCGGTCTGAGGTATCAATAGTTGAAGATTTTGCATGACTATCTGTGGAATCCTACAGCACCTGTAGCAATCCAAAGGGTAGACCTTATCATCTGTACCCATTATCAGTATTTCCGTCAACTTTAGAAGTAAACCAGAGAATGCCGCATTAGCTCGCATACTTGCTTGACATAAGGATAGTAAAGAGTTCCGGCTATTGCTGAACTGACAGAGTCAGTCTAAAATGAGATAAGAGTTGTGCGAAAGTATCTAACTGAGTCGCCAGTCTAGAAATAGAGTACCTGCTAATTTGATTTCAAAATGTTCTCGGCCAAGTCTCGCCTACGGCCTCAATTTCGTCAAGGATGACTACACGAATGCAGTTTACTTTGCGGTCATATACTATGTCCAGGACGTTTCTAGTCTCCAAAATTTATCATCGCTAGAAGAGCCCAGCCGAATCTTTCAACGTCGTATGCTTTTTAAAGTCCAGGTAGCCTAGAAGTTGACGAGTGTTTCTAGACTATTCAAATTGATAGTACGTCTTGAAGAACACTGGAAAAATCAAGGGTTATGATAGCAAGGCACGCGGCAGCTCTAAATTCTGCGTTACTTAGTAATCGACCCTATTAAGAGCAATTTTTTATTAATCACAAGTACTTCCTCACTAGTCTCCATTCTGATATTCGGACTCTGAATTTGGGGCGCAAGAAAGGTATACAGGCTGCACGTAGATTGAGAATCACTATCGGGAGCGAAGGAAGGAACGCCGAGGGAAGAGGACGGCCGTAAGAAGTACCGTCGGCACAATAAACGTCAAGCAGCTCCACACTCAGCTGTGTACAAATTTCTTGGCCAAGATCTTCTTGCGGATTGACAGGTATACAGTATTTGCGTATTATTTGAAGAGCCGAACATCCGTATGGATTGCTAAATGAAAAGTAAATGAAAAACGTCTCTTCCCTAATCTCGATCTGTACGGGGTGCCTTAACAGTCTATGTCATTTTATTGTTTGAAGATGAGTGGTTGGACACGCCATAGGTATATCGATCATGGAAAGGGAAGTATCCAAGACGAAAAAAAAGAAAATATACAAGCTTTTTATGAAGGATACATTTAAGGATCTATCAAAAGGCATCTTGGCATATTCTGGGCTCTTGGAATATTCGCACCTTCCTCCGGTTTCGACTTTGTTGTTGTTCAAGTACATTAGTACCAAGCAAGTGGCTCCGTGGAAGTATCTCTGTGTTGCTTACAGGGCTGGTTATTTTGTCAAGTGCAGCTCGCCTTAAATGACTCCACCTCGGTCAAGGCAACTGCGGTTGAATGAAATACCTGGATGCGATTCTCACATCGTTCATACCTGTAAGTCCCTGAATATTGATAAACGATGAAGATGGCAAAAAATAAACTCGTTTATTCCGGTGTCTAAACCGACATGCGGCGCATCCGACGCCGGAGCGGTGCCCTAGAAAAAGATTGGATCAAGTTTCTGAGGGGAACTGTAGAAATGGCATTTGAATGCTGCCATATACCAGTAAGATGGTACTCAACTTCCTTTTGAGATTGCCATTTGGAACAACGGATACGACACAGGCTGGAGGTGGTAAGCGAACGAGAACATCGGAAACCGTGCGGTACCGGACTTTTAGCATGATTGAGACGCGACTACAGTTTCACCATTGAATTCTGTCATGATGGACTTATCGAGACTCCCTGCATGAACAATCACTTGCTTCAAAGACCAAACATTAGATTCTAATGGAATTGGAGGTGAACGTGGAGATGCAGAGTGATTAGATTACAAGAAAATGCAACAAGACCGATGTTACGCAGACGCTAGCCTTCCTGGCGGCCAAAGCTTCGCAATTCTGTTCTCGTAAATGACAATCAACATCCGGAAGTGCTTACAAACATTTTCCTTGCTCGACTCTCAATCGATGAAGCTCCAGCCGATCATATCTGTCTGGCTCGGGGCGCTGGACATTAGAAGGCCAAGAGATATGATCTTTGTAAGCATATATAGATACAGAAATATAAGCCAAAGACATATGTAAGAATGAGGACAAGAAAGCGGCTATGTTGAAGGTACAATGTAAAACTGTAGCTTGCTCTTCTGGCCGAACCAGCCCAATTACCTTTAATGCATGCTATTGCCATTTCTTGTATTAGCCCTTCAGAATCTCAGCATAATAAAACGCAAACGATCAGCTGCGGACATTCAGTCTTGCTGATTCCAAGCACATCAGAGTTTGGAGTGTTTTTCTCTACCAGTTTAGCTCGATAAATGAGAGAGTTTCCGCGAGGATTCCACTTTTTAAAGATAAGGTCATCCGGCTGAGGAAATGAACAGAGTAAGTATGCAGTATGTCTGCATCGGCAGCATTAATCACCCTGCAGCCTACATAACAGGGTGAAACATCTTGGTCTAACTAGAAGAAGTAGACAACGTTATCAGGCAGGAATTGAATTAGAGCCTTCATAGCCCAAGTCTTCAAATCCGCATATGACAGAATATAATATAAAGCAAAGAGATCGGAGATATCTGTGCCAACTGGTTATTCCAGCATCCAAAGATATTGTCCGGTTAGCATGCAAAGATTATGAGTCGCACCGACTTGGGATGAGTCGACACAGCGCCAAAGAACTGACATAGAAAATGATCAACATTTAAAGCGAGCTCGAATCAAATTGCAATAGATCTAGCCCATATTATATCTTCTGTATTCACCTGCGGGCTTATTGCTACGGTCAAACCTGACCTGATCCAACACTGACTGGAACGCAAAATCTGTCCCACCGTACACCCCACGGCGTCCACAGTAACCAAAGATTTCTGGTAGTATTGCCTCCGACGGATTTGATAAATATGGGCGCAATGGATTGAATTCTGATAGACAAAGCAGACCAGCAAAAATCAGGCAATACAGCCAATACCGAATAATGATGCAGAATGGCCGGGGCGCGATGAGGTTTGAGTGTAGAGACAACGTAAAGCCAGATGCGATAGGTGAAGATGATTCAGATCAGATGCGGGAAGTTTTTTTTTTTTGGTATGTTTCCCATTAAAAAATACTTGTAGTTCCAAGACGTTGGTTTTTATTCGACCACGATGGTACTATAGACCTCGTTATTTACTTTTGGTTTCTAGTCTGAGCTTTTCCAGTCTCCCTTTCTCGAACATTATCTTGATTTGGAAATTTCAAGCCAGACATTCTTGCTGACAGAATTGCTGTCCGCCGCTGTCGATAGACAAGAATAGACCGGCGGTCATGTGAACAGCCACGGGCATAGGTATGGCTAGAATGATAAACGTGATAGTGAAGCGGAATAATGACCGCAGTTATCAATGCTTGAGAGGATGGGATCGAATTGGTCATAAACGTTATGCTTCATTTGAAGGTAAAACATCGGGTGTGATGAAGAAATAGGAAAGGAAAGCAGGGAGGGATACAGTGAAGCATGACAATGAGAAAATTGGGAGTTCGATGAAAAAGGCATAGTAAGGAATTATGGATGTGCATCAGCGCGTATAGATGTCCCCACGGCCATGCTCTGAAGTTGCATACTGAATAAGCTCACATAATCCAGCTTGGCAATCAATTTGAGCGAGCTACACTGTACCTAAACAGTGAAGGAGACCTGGATCAGATGAGTGGAACGAGTGGAAGTTCATTATTCGCAAGCTTGAAAGAAGGTCTCGCTGCGTGTGTGATTGGCTTTTGAGAGCGGGAGCCTCGTTTTAAGACGGTAATCCACTATCCAATAAAGAGACTGTTGAGTCAGAATGGGTCTCAGACTGAATTTCTGACTCTTACCTCTACTTCCCGGTGTGAACATAACCTAGCCCTTGTTCCTTTTTGCGCCACCCCGGGTCATCCATAAAACCCCTTTTAGCCAGCAGGAACCATTCTGCGTAAGGGTTACTTCACGCCAGAGCACGGAAGCTCTTCGAACCGTCCAAATCGCAGAATGAATGACATGTCGCAAAAAAAGCAAAAACTGTTGTCGCCCTGGACACCCGGGAACACCGGAAACAACCTATACGGTATACCCTCGTTTCTTTCCCCTCTACATCGCTGAAGATTTTAATTCCGTCTTCTATCCTACCTGGCTTACGAGGTTCGCCTGTTTCTCAAAATCGTCACTAGGCAGTGTAAACGCGTTGCTCGTAGCATGGTAAGGTCCAGTGGAAGGATTAGTCGAAGGAGCGCCAGCCTCGACAGCAGGAACATGTGAGGAATTTAAGAAACCTCTAGTAACGATGTCCGTGAAGAACGAAGCTGGCGGTAGACATTAGTAGGCACATAGACGATTCGGCGGTAGTGTGGTAATAAGTGGAAAATGTGGCCTTGA
The DNA here is from genome assembly GCA_000827265.1 of Collybiopsis luxurians FD-317 M1. Lineage (NCBI taxonomy): Eukaryota > Fungi > Basidiomycota > Agaricomycetes > Agaricales > Omphalotaceae > Collybiopsis > Collybiopsis luxurians. The sequence goes on from KN834866.1 coordinate 120,349, forward strand.
CGAATGGGTAGTGGTGAATCCGATGCATCCTGCATGGGTACCCACGGTTATCGATTAATGCTGTCAAATCGAGGCAACGCAATTCTGATGCCGCCGTGTTTGCTCCCCAAAGTTGACTAGCCACCGCGGGAAGACTGAACAAGTATGATTTCGCAAGCAAGAGCTAAAACGCATGAGTCATGGCTATAGATATCTAATCCGGACACGTACCTTATATTATTATTAGTCCGCCCCACTCTTAGTTTTTCAAGGTGAGGCGACTCTCTGCTGCTAAGCCTCTCATCAAAGACGGTGAAGGTACACAGCGAGGTCCAAAATCTGAAAATAAACTGAACAAGTCCAGGAGTCCATTGCAAAGCTACACGTGTAGTGTCCGTCAGGTTAGATATTCGTGATAGTTGAGAATGGAGAGACAGCCAGAAGTTCGTCTGACTTCGACGGACAGATACTCAGCGAGCGGATAGAATTGTCGAGAACCGTCCGGGCATTAGCACCGAGCAGCCAGGATTTAATAGATGGGAGTTCACGGGATATCGAACGCACGTACAGAATACGAGATATGTATTGAATTTACGAGACTTTCATATTTGTTGCTATGAATACATGCAGAACGCCTGTGCAAGAAATTCTAGACGGTGAATTGGATACGCACCAAACGAAATTGATAAGGTCACACCTGACTCCCGTTTCTTGAACCAATTATCAAACCTGCATACTATGAATTTGTACCTTCGAGGAATGAGTTGAGACCTGCAGTTGGGGACACTTATATGTTGCAGAACAGGGATTCTGGACTGTGAACCCGTAACTCGACAGGTAGTCCTAAAACGTAGCAGAAAAGGATGGCGCGTTTGAAGTCATGAAAGTGGGGATGCAAGAGAAAACAGAGATGAAGACGTTGTGGTTGGTAGATGGCGTGACGAGCTGGATGGATGAATAGAGGCGCATCGGCAATCGATGCAAGTAGGGAGAGAGAAAGATGAAAAGAGTTAAGCGCTCGGGAGTCGAATGAAGCGCTTGAGCGCTTCTGCTTCGGAATCTCGACATCGATTTCGCATTACTTACTTGCTTTAGAATGTGCATATATATAGCGTCGTCTACGGTAAGAGCCTGAGATATTGCTGCAGCAGCAAAAGTCTCGTTTTTGCACATCTTCAATTAAATTCTACCAAAATTGCTTCGTGAAGAGCAAAATACGAACTGCTAAGGAATCAAAGATTTGCAACTCTCTGCATTCTTGAGTGACGGAACCGCTGAATGGATAAGTTCTCGCTCCATTAAACGACATCTTCAGGGAAGCGGTGAGCCAGAACGAACCGATATGTCGAGTGATGGCTACACAGTTAGCGCGAAAAAATTTTAGGACGTCTGTCCGTACTTCACGGTGAGAAGCTTGAATCGAGCTGCTTGAATGTTATTGCCATCTGACATTCTGGAGAAACTATACAAAAGTCTTGTACGTGGTGTTCATACGCCGTACCAGCCTGTCAAGTACTTCGCATCCGAAAGATACACTTCAAACCGACAAAATGTCCGAATTTGAAATTTTGAACGGCATCCTGTCGGTCAGATTTGAGCACTACATAGGTACACATCCCGCAGGAGGGGTGATGAGATACGGAGGGATCTCAGGGCTCATCTGTTGGATTGGCAGCATATCAGGTACTAAGTATCGAGCCTATGCGAAAAAGGCTAACTTTGACTGAGCTTGAAGATCATGTCGTTGGTCTGGGATGAAGTTGAACCGAGACTAATCGGAAGGTCGGGCGGCGGAAAGAAGCCTTGGCATCTAGACATGATATCGCAAAACAGGCCCAAGCTACGTATCAAGAATGGAAGAGATGCAAACTGTCAACATTTATGAACTTGATACGGCAGGCAAATGGGAATTAGGAACACACAAATTGAATTGCATTGGGTAACAAAGAGAAAAAGAGGGACAGGAGAAAAGAGGAAATCGTAATATTCAAGCTAAGGACATCCTCGGTCCATTGAGAATTAGAATCCAGTCCATTTTAGTCTTCAACTGCGAGACATGGAGAACTAGTAGCTGATCTCTTAAGACTAAGTGTCAGAAATCTAGAACAGAATCAGATACCCCTGCCCTTACCTCTATTGGTTCATCGGTTAAGCAATCTCTCAGACGCTGTTGCAGCAAATACACGGAATTAACTCAGCCGCGGTACTTTCGGAAATAACTGCAGGCTTGAGTCAGCGAAGAAATTCTCAAAAGAAACGGCATTCGAATTTCGTTTCGCGATGCAAGTTCTCTGGAATGCATCCGAATACGATGTATGGGGTATTCGTCTGGAAAAAAAGAGACGAAGACAGGCTTGATTGTACAGTCAGCGATTGGCACGAAGATTGAAGGCAAAGCAAGGAATAATACTTTTTTTTAGGTATTCGAAGCCCATTATCAGATACAGAAATTTTTAAAAAGAGCCCCAGTTAGTTTTTGATGCAGGAGAAATTGAGCGGCAAAATGTACCTTGGGGGCAAATTCCGAAACTGATAGCTTGGATGAGCTCGTTCAGTCACTTTCCTCCATACAGCTCAAGCATCATCTCTACGCGCGGGCCCTCGGCAAAATACGCTGATCCTCAATGCTCTACAAAGCTATTCCGACCTAAAAAGCTTGGTTCTTACGCCTGATGATCGCTCCGTTGACCGGATGCGGGAGAGGAGGTATTTAGTGAAAATTTTCTGAGGTGGGTATGTTGGGCGCGGGGGAAAACAAAATGCGCGGGAGAAAACAAAAGAAAAAAAGGCGGTGAAAGGAATCAACTAGAATCTCAGAGAAACGCTGTCATACAAAGACGTTAGCCTTAGCGCAAGAGACAGTAGCCAGCAAGATGCCGTTCTCGCAAGGACTACTTAGCGGGGAAAGGTAATAGAGACCGAGGGAGAGGTTTCGATTTTAACTCTTAATTCTCTGCAAAGCCGAGTCGATGGACACAATTGAAGCCGTTATCTCTCGACATCCTCTACAGTCTCTTCCCTACTAGAATAATGGTCAGTCTCGGCTGAGCACTTAACTGTGGCTTATTCTCAAGCAGGGGTACGAGCATTTCACATGGCTATAGATGGCAATATTCGAAGGGTCCCTCCATCCTTACCCATTAGCCCTGCCAAAGACAGCACAAAATCAAGCCAGGAATCACAGAGCAATGAAAGAAAGGAGTCAAATAACATACTTAGAATCTTTATGCTTGGACTAAAGAAAACACGGGGAGTTCGCTAATAGTTGACGGTAATGGTGGTGGTACAGGAACAAGAGAGTAATACAAAGCGGTTGATGGGAACCGTGGGATCACTACTGGGCACTTTTCTGACACGCGTCCCGCACCTTACGCGTCTTTTTCGAAACCATGGGATCAACGCCCCTTTGATACGGTATAAGTTCAATATAATATACAATTTCTCTTTGCTAAGCAAACATCTTGGAACTAGAAACTCAAAGGAGTTTTAAATCCTGCGATAAGTATTGCGCTTTTCATATGAAAATGAAGTGCTTTGGCTCGACGAAAATATGTACTTCGTCTATGATACTCCTGGAGTTCTGTATCTGGACCACTCATGTGATAATTCGTTAGATGTACTTAGTAGATACACAGTGACGCTGCGCAGTGAAAATAGTAAAGGCAGTCCAGTCAAGCAAGCAATGTACATCACAGACGCCATGCCTGTAGCAGAATGAGGCCAACAACGAGCGTTTCATTGGTGGAATCAAACTATTCACCTTCTTCAACCATCGGCGCCATAGTCACTTGAGCCACACAGGAAGACAAGGATCGATAAGCAAATGGTTTTGTACGAGCTCGAATTCACACCAATTGTATGACCAATGCCCTACGGAAGATACTAGATCCAGATACCGTCTCAATTGAGGTCGTTCGGAAGGTCGTTTTTGGAAAAATAACACTGTCAGGAATATAGGACCGAGAACGTTGCGTGTGAACTATCCGAGTTGCCAGATGGGATGAGCTCCTGGGAAGACGGAACGAGGTTAATGTGGAGGCGGTCAAGCAAGTCAGAGTGAACTACAGTATGGAGTAGAATTCCATCATAAAGCTCCTAGTCTCTGCGTCCTTACGATTGATCACTGGGCGAGGAGGTCAAAGCTGGAAATATCATTCCAGACTGAGTGATCAATCCCGATTATATACTAGTTCGGTATGTACAAGCGTAATCTACAATTTCATATACATTCAGTCTAGTGGTATCAGATGCCGACCTACACGAATGGTGACACTGATTAAGATAGCTCTACATCAAAGTTATGTTACTCCTTTTATCCGAGTGAGGCCCACGGTCAAGGTCGATGACCTGATATAGCCAAGTATGGTAGAAAAAAATCAGCAAAAAATCAAAGCATAAGAGTGCTGCCAAAAGTTTGACTGCCCATCCACGGCGACCGAGATTGCATAAAGCCTGCAGTATTGATGCACTTCTCACTCGTTTGGTGTCGGTTGAGATCGCTTCTATTGGTGAATGACGCATCCTGGCAGATTGTGCATTTGAAGGGCTTCTGCCCCGCATGTCGGCGAATGTGATCTTGAAAAGAGTGTACATTTAGTCAAAGAGCATAATATCAGTGTGACGAGATACGTACCTTTGAAATTGTGCTTCGATGTAAACTCAATATTGAGTTGAATGCACTCGTGTTCAGGGCAGTGGTAAAGAGACGATCGTGCTACGCCACTTTTGGGATTGATTCCCCGTCGCCTACGCGATGCTCGTACGATTGCGGCAGAACCAACTCTTCGATGTACTCCCTGTGTAGATTCAGTAGAGGCTCCATCATCGTGAAGAACACGAGACTGGGGATGATTATTCGTCAGCGTGACTGGTGAGCGGGGCAACTGTGACAGGTCGATATCCATCCATGAAGGCAGAGAATCACAATCGGAGGGTGAGTACTGAGCTTGGGGATGGTAATGCGTGGTTCCACTACCTACCGGACTTTCTATCGTATTCCAGCTCAGCCAACTCTGCCTAAAGGAACTCGCGTTTTGCATTCCCGTCAATCCAGATTGAGACTCGAAAGACTTTTGAGTAGTCATTGAAGACCATAGGGAGGGCCAAGATGTTTCCGTTGTGTCATTGACGAGACTCTGTTTCGCCACCGACGAGGAATAAGACGTCAGATATCCAAAATTAAAATCTGGTTCGAGTGCGGGTTCGTTGTGCAATACAGAGACACTGATAGCTCCGCTGGATAGAGAATGGTAATTCGTTGGTGGCGTGGCGACAGGATAGCTGGTTCCGTGGTGTTCTATGGGACTGTGAGACTGATACACCATTAAACTTGAGCCTGCAGTATCGATATTCGCAACGGTTCCAAGTAGCTTGTGATTGTCAATGGCCGCTGGAGTCGAGAAACCGTAGTGAACATGTTGGTTATAGGGAATTCGTTCTTGTGGTGGCCAAGCCGATGCAATGAGAAAAGATCGGTCTGCGACGGCGGTGTGATGAACACGATTATAGAGAGTGTAATGAGAGGGGAAAAAGCCCATAAAGCTGTGGCGTAGGTGACCGAGAAAGAACTGAACTGTGATATTTTATTAGTAAAAAATCTAAAGAAAAATCCACTTGGGCGTTACAATTTTAATTGAGGCACAAACTTCGAGTCGTGAAAAATAGACGTCGGTGGTTGAACTCTGGGAGATTGTTAAGGATGGGTTTTACTCAGACCCGGCAAATTCCAGGATTTATGTACAAAAGACTGGAGTTGACCCACATTACAAAATTCAAACAAACCGCAACACTGCCACTTCTCGTTAGAACGTTCCCTCGACTATGTCCGACGTCTGCTGGACGGCTGAAGAACATCTACATTACTACTCACTTCTTTTTACATGAAGTTGGGAAGGGAGGATTCAAGACGCTCCTTGCCCCAGATTTGATTGATCATGCTTGTAAATATAAGTTACTCCTTCATCCGTCTCGGTGAATGAATGAAGCGATCCCAGTCACTAGGGTATAATTATTTTCACGGTGAGAGTTCATTCGAAGCCAGTCAGGATGAGGTCTATAAGAAGGTCAGCAATGGACGAAGGAAATCTGGATCCCTGCCTAACTTTTCGGTCGTCGCGTCCGAATGTTTAGGGCTAGCATTTATTCCGTCGATAATCAAGGGCCCCGTCGTACCGAATTGCATCGGTCGCGTATTTACTTGTTTCTCCTTATCCATTAGCATCATCCGTCTTTAATCAAAACCATGATTCATCCGTGCTTGCCACCAGTAAAGCTTCTGACCTGCACACAAAAAAAGACTGGCCGTCAAGCAAGTACTCGTTTTTGAGGGGAAAAAAAATGCTGTAACGTTTCAAAAGACCCCGATCATATTTATGTCCATACTTATCAAGGATCTAGAAACGTGTACGTCCAATCCAAGCGAAACTTTCTCATCCAGCATCGAGGTATGTAGTCGGTTACCATGATACTAACAAAAATTTTCATAGAAGCTTCGTCTCGACCTAAGAATTTTGATAAGGTACATGCAAAGGAAAGAAGAGATCCGCGGGACACGAAATCGACAACCACTAACAATAATCGAGCAAGGATCGGCTTTGTTCGTAATATCCTCCCGCCCGGTATATAGAGAAAATACCTCCTACTGCTCAAGGACCATGCTCCGCTGGTGCAAAGAGCCCATTGCACCATGCGTTGTAGAGCCCTCTTAATTGAATAGCCAGCGGGTACTTCTGCCCCGTCTGCGATGGAAATACGTTTTCGCTGTCCTTACGCTGAAGTAAATGGTTCACAAATTATGCGACTCAAAGCATGATTAATAAGCTCGTACCGGACCTTGTAAATGCTCTCCTAGATATTTGAGAATCGAGAGCAAGTCGGATTCCACAAAAAAATCATATGAGCAGCGAGCAAAGGTCATCGAGTTGCAAAGTACTAGAAGCCTAGTACCAGAAGCCGGGGTCTACAACCAACAGGAGCAGCTGCAAAGGAATTGAGGCCTACGGAACATCCCGATGAGCTTTAAACAAACAGAATTACACCGGACATCTACATTGCTTGTAAGCTCCTGAAATGACACCTGAAGTTATCGACAAAGACGCGAAAGCTGATGCTGTCGCCGCTGGTTCGAGCTCAGGACTTTGGCCCAGAGGCCTGGGCAACTCGTATTTGGGAATCATATCACAGCAGGGAGATTTGGTAGTTGAATAAAATGTAATCATATAGCGGAAAATGTCAACTAAGAGCTCGCAGAAAAGAGAAAAAAGGTACGGTATGCGGGCATGGAAAGTGAAAGGTGGAAAGTGAAGAAGAAACGAGAGCAATTAATGGGGTGCGTAAGCCTTTGACTTTCGGAGTATCCTCGATGGATTTTGCATCAGTCGACTCATTCCATCCCTCGATGGCATTCATATACCTGCAAGGAACGGAGACAGGACCTTTGATCCGGGAGAAATCGACGTAGCTCTCCGTCAATACCTGGTAAACGAGGGCTAGGTGTCAGAGAAGTTGAATGAATTCCAATCCTTACAGCCTACCAACCTCCGTGCGTTTCGTTGAGTGAAATAATTCCCCGCGTCGCAATCTGTTGTGTGCCATCGTAGCTAGAAAACTTGGAGAGCCCGATGACAGAGACTTGAGGGAGATCGTTGGATCCTCGACAGCCGTACCCGAACTCCTTGCCCTCAGATTTCAACTATGTGATGGAGGAAGGAAATGAGATCGGCTACTAGGAAGGATCGAATGAGTTAGTGTATTGCAAAGATCGATTAAAGAGGAAACATACCACGCAACCGTTGAGCATGTTATGCTCTCTAAGACCGTTTAAGGCACACTCTGAGAAACCGTCACCACATCCCGAGTCGACGGAGAGCACCCGAGGTTGAGAGTGATCCAAGATTTGGGGACAAGGTCACCCGTGTATGTGAGACCATTCCTGCAGGAGATTTGAAGGGGCTCAGGCGTTATGGTGTAGGATGTTGATTGCTTATAACCCTGGATGATATGAATAAATATCTCATAGGGGGGTCCTACAGTGTCAGACAGAGAAGCGAACGTGTGGAAGAGGGATTCAAGTGAATAGAGCTCGAGTTCGGCAGACGGAAATGTCGTTCATCAGAGCCGGAAGTTGCGTATGCACAGTTTGCAACTATTATCTGGATTCTGGGCGTGTTCGGGCTCGACAGACATCAGCGAAGACGTGGTCGTGCGTGAATGAAGGATGGAGCTGTCGACGGAGTGGAATCGACCGCAGCGGAGAAGTCTTGAGATGGCAGGATTCGTCCAAGTTATCGTGCAGAGCCCCGAGAGTATCGCGGTGTTTCGTAGAGCAGTCGTTCGTTAGTTGACGAGTGCAGTGGTGACATGGATTGTCTGCGAAACCGTTACCTCGCTGGAAGAGTTCACGATTTGACTAAGGCGACAATCGAGGCCCGTACAGACCGTTAGATGGTGAGTGAAAAGGAGGTGAGCTCGACGAACAAGATAGAGGAATCAAGCATGCAGATCTGCGTGCTTGAGCGGCGTAGCAAGACATCCATCGTTTGAACGAATCGATGCACCAGACAACTCGAGCAAGGTGCAAAAGTAGGCGTTCAGGACGGGCATCTGCAGGGAAGAGACCTAGAGGAAGTTTTAGAGCAAGCAAGGGTCTACTGCTGTTGAATCTGCGAGGGAAAAGTTGCAGCGAGAAGGAGGAGCGAGCAATGATCATGAACGGCGGTGGAACGTCGAACGAGTAGGATAAAAGAGCTACAACAATTCCTCAGTCAATACGGATACAAACCTCAAAAGCTAAATCGTACCTTTGGTTCGTAGGTTCGAAGGAGAAAACTCCATCTATGAAGCATCCAAACAACGAGGTCTACGACTCCCGTCGCGCGGGAGACGGTAGTACTAGCGCTTGGCATTTCGCTACCCATGTTCTCGAGGACAAAAACTACATTGCGCGTAGTCTTCCCTGCCTTTTCCTTCTTCCTGATCCCTTCGTGCCCACCTCTACCGTCATTTACATTCCACCACCCGGCTCTAATTCGCTGAGCTGGAGGTCACCTAACCGTCTGTTGCGAACCCAGGAGGTGTGCATTTGATATCGTTTCCGAAGGATCGACTTGCTGAGTAGGGCATCACTGGAGCCGGACCGTCCGTCTGCGGTAGAGGAAGAGTATGGGCGAGGGAGTGAGTTTCTACCGTCGTGGGTCTGCGGAGCAAAGCTTGACTCGCTTAACGACGAAGAATGGTGGTCGGCAGTCCGACACAAAGGAGACGGGAACTGGAAGGAGTCGAGTTAGAATGGATCAAACTATCAAATTCTGGTTCGTACCTTCAGTTCATAGGTTTAAACCACAGATCCGACTTTCGTCGCCAAGCAAAAGACACTAGCAGTACTCCATGTACCGCTGCGTGTACGTTCAGGAGCATCTTTCCCCACCACACGGCGTTCCGTAGAGCTACCCACATTCTTGTCTCCACGTATCTGCGAGGGAAGAGTCGACGATGGAGGAGTGAGCGAACGGCGGTTAACGTCGAGCGAGAAAAGAAAAGCTAGAACGAATGCTCAGTCAGTGTGAATACGAAACTCGAAAGTTTACTCGCACCTTGGGTTCGTGGGTTCAAACGGGGGAGCTCCGTCCATTGCACACACAAACTCCGACGTCGACGACACGCGCGGATAGGAAAGCAGAAGCACTCGAGGCTGGTATATCACCACGCGTACTCTCGAGCACGAAGACCACACTGTGCATAGTCTTCATCGTCTTCCGCTTCTTCGTGAATCCTGCACATCATCCTCTACCGTCCTTTCCGTTCTAACCCAACGCCCGGTTCCAACCAAGCCAACATTGACCGCATCGTCTGCTACCTGTAGTGGAAGCGTGAAGAAGAGCTTGAAGCGTGAACGCGCCGGTGGATGGACAGGTGGAAGGCACCGTCGACCTCGAAGGACAAGGTGGAAATATGGTGGTCCGATGGGCGAAGACGGGGACGACGATATCGAGGATGATGTTGGGGAGAAAGAAAGTCGTGGCGTGGCATCGACAGATACCCACGCTAGTCTGAACCGAAGTGTTTCGCGGGTGTTTGATCCGAATTCCTTTGAGTTTGGTTCTAGTCCGAACGAAAGGGTAAACGACGAGGAGTTTGCGCCGGTTGACTTGCAGCTTGCGCGTCTGAGCCTACATGGATGGTCGGAGCGTCGGGTACACACGAAAAGGAACGGGAACGGGAAAGGAAGGGAAGGGGAGGAGGAGGAATCAGCAAACAAGCAAGGGTGGCGAGTTCATGACTTACTCGGACTTCTGACCGTGATTTCTGTTACTTTCCATCGTTGTAAAGCGCAAATATGAAAAGGTGGATAGGCCGAATTTATGAGTCGGCTCTACTCTCGGTATAGCGACGCAATCGAGTTAAGCGTTCGCTAATCCGTATAGACCAAAAGTTTGCTTAAAAGTCTGCTCCAGGGTAGACGAAATGTCGTCGTAATTAACCATGTATCACGAAAACTCGAAGTTGGGTAAAGGAAACGAATAGTATATTGAGTATAAGACGTATTCACGCGTTCGTACGTATAAAAAAGCGATAAAAGAACCTGCGTAAGAAAGAGAAATATCAGTTTAATAGAAAACCTGAATGAAATATGAAAGAGCATACCTCACAACCTATCCTCAAGTTGCCCTCCCTATCCCTATGAACCCGCCCTACGTGCTTCCTGCCCTTTGTCGTGAGATAGCCTTCGTTCGAAGGCGTACATGCAGCCGCTTGCTGTGACGAATCCGTTTCAGGTGTTTCTTGCGTTGGTTGTCATGAATAAACCGATCTGGGTATTGAGAGTCAAGTATTGGCATTATAAAGATTGATCAGAAACAGATTAAGAGTTGCTGGAGGCGAATTGAGGGGAAACGAGAATGCGTCGATGTGGTTTGAGAAAGAGTTTGCGGGCCGTCGCTACCGAAATTCATTTCCTCCATATAGACGCTCACGGGCGTCAAATCTCAACTTTCTCTCAACCGTCATTTTCGTTTATTTCTTCCTTTCAAAGCCACATCTTCCAACGAAGATTCATATATACTTGTCAAAAGGGAACACCGGTGCCATTTTATATTGCCTTTCTTGGGAAGACAAGGAGGGTTAGAGCTTCCGAGTCGCGATAGACAACGGTGGAAGAAGGCTTGGGTGATACAATTCGAGTTTGGGTGACAAGATTTGAGTTTGGGGCAATGGGAGACTTAGGGATGTGTAGTATTACTACTGGTATAGGATTTCATTCACCTCGTTGACTGGAGAATCTTAACGATTAATCTAGATAATTCAAAATACGCCCACTCAAACGACGACTATTTAACCTTTTCCTGTTCCGCTTTGCTGTAGCGTATTGGTTGTATATAGTGAGTATACAGCAAATTGAGAAGGGAAGAGATCAAATGGCTGCTACGCTATAAGTGAATGTCAAAGTATTATTATATATGTCTTTTCTGGTACAGCCAATGATTTGTTCATCGAGCGGTGGATGTAAATAGTTTGGTATGCTATCCTTTGCCTGTCCTCGCATTAGATACTAACAGAAACTTCTTTTCAAAGTTTTTGGTACATAGTTGGACAATGTATTGTTTTTCTTTTCATGTTAGATTCATGAAATGTCTATCGACTCGCTCTATCGAAGTGAGCACAGGGTCCTATTAATTTATTGCTTGACAAAGTATCAACTTTAACTCTTTTTCAGTATTTCGTCTCGTTTGAGCCCAAAAAGTCACATATGCCAAAAATGGAAATACCATCGTCTAGTATGACATATTCCCCCTAAGCGTACTGAATTTCCCACGGTCACACTCACTTCTTCTCACGGTAGGCGGCTAAGCAAAAACACCACAATTTTGGCAGTATTCAGTGGATATCTCATCAATGGCTATCCCAAACACCCAACATATGTGAGAAAAAATATTCTCCTCATCCATATTATTAGGCGTAATACCAATTTGACCATATATGGCAACGTCAATCTCTCAGAATAAGCAAAACATATTTACCACCCAAGCTCAAGTTGTCCC